>JAOWBP010070575.1:0-21514 GCA_028571105.1 Tragopan temminckii
CGTTTGTATTAGATATAAATAAGGACAGATTTCTTCTGCTTTGGAATGGGATGTTCAATATAATGGAAAAGGTCAACAGAACTCCATGACAAAAATATGCTGATCTGGATAGTTCTTACAGATGGTAATATTTTTTATTAAAAAAAGGTGGAAAAAAAGAAAAAGATTTCTACATTTAGAAGCTTGACATAACATTTTTCCTACCCTTCAGCAATTTACTTTTCCCAGGTCTCTTCTTTTTCTTTCAGTAGAAAACAACACAGACCACAAACTGTACTATAGCTGTTAAGTATTGACCTAAATGACATTTTTGTCTGGTTTTTATTTGATTCATGAAACATGCAGTACAGCTTACTGGGATTTTACTTTTTTTTTTTTTTCTTTTTTTTCCCTGAATACATGTGATGAAAAAAGTTTCTGATTATGAATTGTTGATAGCTCACATAACAATTACTGACTACAGTAAGAATGAGAGCAGCACCCAGCATAGGATCCAGGAGCTGTTCTTTGGGGTCTGATGGTATTTGTGGTTGTATACTTGGTTTCTTTTATTTCCTGATATAGTAATGAATTGTTGCTGATTCTTTCATTCATGAAAGCTCCCCCGGCTTAACATTTTTGTTGCTTGTTAAACTTACGGTGCTGGGAGAACTCAATTTTGTTTAAAATAAAAAGGGGAAAAAAAAAAAAAAAAGAAAAAGGGAAATAAATGTGATCATAAACCTTTGTCATTACTAACAAATTTTATTTTCTGTATATGTTATGTGTATTATTTATTGTTCATCCTGAACTTTTGTATTCTTTTCTTAATTTGACGTGTTGGATACATTTTAGCCTATGACCCTTTTTTCTTGTGGAAGGAATATTAGCAGATAAAGTAATCTTTTATCATGTAGTTGTTCTACTCCTTCACTCTCTGCCACATTATTATTATTTTCTCAATGTTTCATCATTGTTTCAGAGGAAAATAACTGGAGGATATGTTCTCCTTTTAATCTCCCTTTGCCATGTAATTAGAGGGCGTGTAAAAGCTGGAGAAAGGAGAACAAAGAAGATATTGTACCAGTAGGAAAGTCTTATTCAGATACCTAAAGGCATTGAAAGAATCTGGCCAAGATTTTTCTAATATTTTCCATCACATTTATTGACCTCAGCTTTGAATCAGAAAGCACCACCTGGATATAGTAACTGTGAAATATCTCCAAATAAACATTACCAGCTACCACACACTCAGGGGATTCCCTTACCTTTGTTATAGGAAGAAAAAGCAATAGCAGAAGAATTTATGTAGTGCTGTAAATCTTTCCTTCTGAAAGACTGGAATCCTCTCTATCACGTTTCAGCCATGGTAACAGATTATTCAATGTTCTGTAGGTAGGGCTATGATAAGCCCCTAAGAAGTGTTGTATTAGTTTTGTCTGAGTCTTATTTACATTGATATTTTCTAACCCATTAAATATAGTCATTGCAGACTAGATGTTATCTTTTAGCCAAATTCAATATTCAGTAGGAATAGGTGTATGTCTGTGCAGCCTCAGGAAAAAGTAATGGTTTATATATCACTAAATTTGAATTAGAGAAGGCTCCTAGCCAAAAATCTAACATAGGATTTAAGCAACAAAAGTGCGACTGAGATCATATTTAGTGAACCACATTCAGAAGGCATAACCAGACAGAGCCTTAGCCTGTCAGATCCTCTTTAGCATCTGAAAGGAAATGAAGATGAAATATGGATATAAATATCCCTGCAAACAAATAATGTTTCAATGTATTCTTGGCCTGATCATCTAGGTATCTGTGTTTTACTTCTGTGGGATCTTAAATAAAATCTTTGAGACACTTATACTGTTAGGAATACTCTAAATGTACCTAATTTCACGATGCTGTCAACCTTTTGTGTAACAGCCTATTCATTAAAAATCTTATATGACAAACTGGAAAAATGAGTCAAATGAAAGTAATTTTATCTCTTTCTTCTGAGGGAGGTATTATAAAATAAGGTTCAAGAAAGCCTTCTCTCTCTTCCCCCCAGTTTTTATGGTGTTGATCAGATACAGCCCCATGACCAATAAATCTCATCAAATCACAACGGATACTCAGTCCAGAGAATCTCGATACACATGGGAACTGATCCAAAATAAAATGGAGAAGAAGTGATAAGAAAAAAAACACAGGTTCCATATCTGGAGCAGTAGAACCCTATAGAATAGCAGAGGCTGGGAAGCAATTGGCTAAGTAAGAACTTAGTGGAAAAGGTTTGCATCATGGTCAATATGGAGAAGAATTTCCTAACTATGGGGTGAGAAAAGCAGCCTTTCCCATTTGAAGTCAGCAAGCAAAATTTCTCCCAAATTCCACTCCCATTATTTAGCTTTTGAAACATTCTTCCAAGAGCTTGAAACAGACATTTATTTCTAAGAGAACAGAGAAAGTGTACTTCACTATGTGCACAGAGAAAACATGTATAGTCAGTAGTCTTATACATATTCAGGTACGTGTCTCCTTGTTCCTCCCTCTGGGTATATTTCACTTTGAATAGGATACATGTTTATTCAGAGAATAAAGAACGACCCTTTCAGCCTAACGATTTTCATTTGTGTGATGAAAAGTCATGGTCTATCTTTCTGCTTTCTCAAAAATAATTCCAAACAAAGTAAAACACTCTTAGGAGAGACAGAGAGAACTCCTAAAACAGGATAAAACACAGAAAAAAAGAGGAATAAAACAGAACATTCAGAACATTGTCTGAATCCTGGCCCTACTGCACCTGAATGTATTCCTTTGGCTCTGGATCACTGTATAAGAGAATTATATAACATACTGCTTCTGGTAATCTAAAAAGTGCAGAAACATCTTCTGAAATTGAGACAATGTAGTTAATATTTTCTCAGTCAACTTAATTACATTTCACAAAAAAGTTCCTCGTGTGATGCTTGGACTGCCTTATTTTATGCAGGAACCAAGCTGTGCCATCATAACCTTCAATTCCAGTAAGAATACAAGAAAAAGGTAATCTATATGCTGTCCTCAATGTGACAGCTGTATTGTGAAGACTACTGGTTTCCTTAACCACATGATATATCCACATGCCAACATTCAGATTCAAAATCAGCAGTATTTAGAATTCTGATATCCTAAACTGGAAGGGAATGGGTTAAAAGGGCCCCAGGAGAAATGTTCCTCCTTCACCCGTGACAGTGTCATCCATGAGGCAGAGATGATCTGCTCTTTCAAGATACCAAGGGTTCCCTCTGTTATTTCTTCTTACTGCTGCCTTTAGGGTATGAAGATTATTTTTATGTCAAAGGCTGTCAGTCATTACAGTCACAAGCTACATTCATCTAAATATTTCTGGAGAAGAAAAGGACACTTCCATTAATAGCGCTCTATCCATTCAACTAGGGCTTTCAGGAGGGTATTATCTAAACACACATTTACTATTTGTTCTCTTAGCTAACTGACTGACTGAAGACAACACTTTTTTTTCTTTTTCCCTCTCACTGAATGTTGCCTAGCAATATATTACACAAGCTTTGAACAAATCTGTAATAGTAAATATTATGATTTCACCTAACATTTCAACTATGAAAATAAACTTCATAAAGTGGAGTTCACATAAGAGATACTGGGATCAAAGACTGTTGGAGTAAACATTGTGCATCCATTACAATATGCTACCCTTAGAAAGAGATTATTTAATGAAATATTTTATGAGTCATGACAATTTATAACATTACAGTCTCTGGAAAATTGCATCTTCCAATCTCAGCTAATGTTAGAGTACACACATTTTGATTAACAGAGACACAAATGCATCCCATCAGTTACAGGAGAGTTTTTTTTTCCTACCATTCCTAAAATGTGGGATGCTTACTCTTTCCAGGAAAATAAGGTCATACAGAATGAAGCTTTTACAATTCTTAGCAAGGCAGCTAAAATTAGTAAGACTGTACATGAAAGGTTGTTTGACTGTCTATTTAGTTTCATTGGAAAGATTTTAGTCTTATCAGTCATGATTTATATGCAACATGTACTGCCACTTGCTGGTCTGTTCTATAAATACCTTAGTAATTTGAACTAAGATAATAGATATCTATGCTTGGTAGATGTATTAGAGTTTTGTACTCAAAGTATCACCAAACCATAAAGTCTTTTTGCATTTCAGATTTAGCTAAAAATATGCCCCCATTAAAATAGCAATCATCATTAAAATTACTTCCTCGATATTGCTGATTAATTTTGCAGTAACAAGTAAGGTTTCTAAAAAATAAGTATATTTTTAGACAAAACCTGACAATTTTTTAAGATTCTAGATTAGTAACTACCTGACATAAAAATCTACAGGACACAATTAGAGATAGGAGGGAGTTACTTGAAATAAAAATATTTTAAAATCTACACGTGCATAAGAATATAGCCCAAGGCAATTCAGTGGTGTTCCTAAGAAAGTTTTAAACGAGTAGTCTTCAGTTTTCACTTCTTTCCAGTGAAACCTGAACTGTGACTTTCTGAATGTATGGTTTCCCGTTAATCAGAATCCAAGCCTTCCATCATCTCCACCAAAACAAATGCTAGTACAAGGCTTATGAAATGCAAGAACAGGATTTGTAATTACTTTCTAGCAAGCTGTCATTTTTAGCCACATGACTAACTTGCATCTTGTGCTCAGTATAACTGTTGTAAAGAGAAAAGGATATAGCATGTTCTCAGTGTCTGAGAGACATAGAATAAAAAATAATGGGCTCAAATTGCAGTGAGAGTTATAGATTATGTATGTTAAAAAATATTGAATTACTGGCACAGAATGCTGTGAGAATTCTTGAAATTCACTGGAGATCAAGAAAAGGTTGTCTCTTGGGAGTTACAAAGATATTTACAGGACGGTAAGAGGTAATATATTGGTGCCATCATTCAGTCAAAGTATGACACAAGTATTCTGAAAGGCAATTAAGAGTCATGTAATTCCAAAGTAAAGAATCTAAAGAACATTTCTATATTTGTTCCATATATACCTTCATTTGCAACTGAAAAGACCTAAAATTCATCTTCATTTATTATTTTATATTCTCAACACTGTAACATGATGGAAAGTGCAGCAATGATAGCAAAATAGCAAAGTTCCAGACTGCAGTAAGCGAGGATTTGTTCAAATACAGCAGTCATGGGCACAGAAACAAAGGAAAGAAGCTGATTAGAAGGCCTCAGGTACACAAGGATCTTCAGCGAGATATCCTTCCCTTCACTGCCAACCCTTAAATGAGATCTAGCAAGGGATAGGTCCTGGCTGCATCCTTTCCAGTCACTCAGGTGCATCACATGCAGCTGAGCTCCCTCGGGTTGCCTTCCCACCAGGTACTCAATCAATGCTTCAAGCTGTAACTTAGCATTTCAGCTACAACCGTTATTATTATCATTTGATTTCTAGAGTTTATGAGTAGGATTTCTATATTTTTAAATTGTTTTGTGAATCATTTCTTATTTCCTGTAGTACAACAGTTAGTCATTGGATTAGAAAATGTCTTGAAGAGCTCTTTCCTCTTATTTACAATAAATAGCTTGTAAAAGCTATATTTTCCACATACTGCTTAAACTGTGCATAAAGCTCAACTTCATAAATACATATTCTAGTTTTAAGTCTGAAAACAAGTCAATGAATACAACTGCCAGTACTCTCATAGTTCTGAAAATATTAACATAAGCACAATTCTTTAAACTTTGGCACATTCCAGAACTTTTAAAACTGATACTAATACATTTTTAAATTTAGATTTTCCATCTCCAGTAGAACTCTAAAATGATGGGGGAGGACCTGTGTAGGCCAAGAAAATATAGTTTTTCTATACAAAAGCACATGAAAATATAGTTTTTCTATACAAAAACACATGATGAAGTTCATTGCTTTCTCCTAAGTAACTTATGCTCCAGCCAAGAATTTTTTTCTGGTTAACACCACTTTATGATTTTATTGTTCATGAGCACTGAACATATTATAGTAAACTCTGATTTCCAGCAGCAGAACAAATAATGAAGAAGGAAGATCACTGGAAGCATAATAGATTCTGAGGTTGTGTGTTTGTTGATGCGACAGATCTTATATGTCAAGCAATTAAATATTGTTCAGCTGACAGTAAGTGCAGATGCAGTCATAAAGTATTGGTGATAGACATAAATTGCAAATAATAGTAGGCTACAAGTTGTCATGGACAACCACTGGGTAGTAATCACCACTGAAATACCATCTCTAAGCCTTCTAAATAAAAAGCAGTTGTAGATTTTTTGAAAGGATGGGGAAAGGGGAAGGCAGAACTTGTAGCAGAGTGTTTTAGTGTGTCAAGACAAGACAGAAATAATTAACTGGGACCCACCTTCCTCCTGTGTACCAGGAATTCATTGTGCAGGACTCACAGCTCCCTCCTTGCTCTTCTGAACATTGCAGCAACTTAAAGGAGTGACTTCAATGCTAAAACTGTCCCAAAACCTCTGAAGTCAGCATGTTTGTAATCAGCTCCATGACTTGGTGCAGGTGCTTCACGTGCATTGCACACAATCAGTACTGAACCTGCAGATTAAGCAGAGGATGTGTTGATAAATGCCTTACATCGAACTCCTAGATAGCAAATTTTGTCTCTCTCTTTAGTCCATACTTTGAAACAAGGAAGAGCATATAATCAGCGTACATGCACTTCTGCCTTCGTTACTGTTCCTTCTTCACTCTTTGTTGTTCTCTTTTCAATGTTCCTCTGCACCACATCTTCAAATATGGTAGATAAATGAGATCAATACAGCTGAAGCATTTTTTTACCTCATCAATCAAGAAGATGGAAGAGCCTCCTGGGATGCATTGCTACTTCAATTTACAAAGAGGAAAAGAAAATTCCCCCATGCTCTATAGAAGCTCTGCTCTACTCTCTTCTTGCTGTCACCATCCTTCTAAAGCCAAAGGTGACTTTACTCTCATCCAAATGGCTGTGGTGAAATCTTATTTTTAACACATTTCAGTTAGGTTCTGAATTGAGACGTTAACCCAAAAATTCCCAGTAAAATTCATTTCTCACTCACAGCAGTTAGTATATAGTCCCAGTCATCCAAGCAAGAAAAACCTCTTCATACATTCCATCAGTCTTTAGATACATAAAATTAACATGACTGTTTTGGAAAACTATCTGTATTCTCATGACAGCTGAAGGAAAAAGGGAGATTCCCTCCCTCTCCCAGGTAAATAATACTCACTTTGGTACTAGAGAAATCACTTCCTAGAGACTTCTGTTTTTCTATGAAGACAATATGGACTTCCAGGTTGAACATGAGCCCTTCCTTTTGAGGTGCAAGGTCGGTTAAATGATTTAAATGAATTCCACCAACAGGCTATAAATCACAACATGCTTGTGCCCAGTACGCACACAGCTTTCTGAAAGTAGCTGTAAGAAGTGACAGCTGTCTGGCAAGATATTAGACTAAACTTAAATGTGAGTAGGTAAGAAATGAGATGCAGTGATTCAAGAGGTTGAAGGAAAAAAAAAAAGAAAGTACAAATGATCTATTCTTTACAGTATATTATACCGTTTGAGGTTGAAAGCAACATTTATGCAATTTCCTTCTGTCCCTACTGACAAGAGAGAAAATTTCAAACAGGTTAATTCGAGGTGTTTTTCAGACACGTAGTGAAAAAGTTGAAGTGGTCATCTAACACTATTGCTCCTCTACTTTGTTCTTCCTCAAAAAAATTAAATCAAAATTTTACAAAGAGAAACTTTCCAGCATCAAAAATAGGGTAAATTTGTTGTTTCAGTAAGGTCTCTCAGTTATCTGACCTAAATCCTGGACAAAACTACAAAAAATGAAAGCAACAGGTAGAAAGCAAGATCATGAATTGATTAGTCATATAGATTTAGATGGAACATTTTGGGGTTTGTGGCAGATATTATGTCTGGCTATATCTTTTTCATCACTGAGAATTCCCTTAAGGAGGAATCTTCTAATATTATCTTGTTAACAGTTTTGGTCATGAATTACAATTATTATTTATTTGTTTCATAAGAGAAGTTTGAAATTATCTTTTTAAACCAAAATAAAATAAAGCAATAAAAGCAGACAAGTCTCAGACAAGTGCTTAACTGTCAATAACACCTAAAAGCAATTTAAAATCAACATCATTGACAATTAAAAAGGTCTAATGAGGGGCTTTGTGATTCAGATGTAAGTTGTCCTTTTTTTTTTCTCCATTTCTGTTGTTCAGTATTTTCTGAACAGAATTAATTAGGAATGTTTAGAGAATCCTGGGTGACAGGCTGTTTATTGATTATTGTTAGTTCTTCTGTCTGCCAAGCTTGCAGTTCTCTGAGATTTATGCTTTAGTTTGCAGAAATGGTTGTGATTGACATGTTTAATGATTAATAGGGTAATATTAATATTTCTGAAAGCACTTAAATTTTAAAGAATTTGTAATAGGATATTGGTACTAATGGGTACATTTTCAGTGGTTTCAATAAGTTTAAGTCTCATAAAGCAGTGCAAATACAAGGTGTAAAAGACAAAAAAAAAAAAAAGAAAGAGCAGAAAGAAAGTTGTAAATAATAGCTGGTCAAGTCCTATACAGTGTTTCTATCATATCTTAGATTTACTTCATGATAACGTGAATTGGATTAATTACACAAACTCTCTATAACATATTTAATACAGCATAACAAAGTCATTTATAGTTTATTTTCAAAGTGGAGTATCTTTAGGGGTAGATGGAATCACAGAACCAGAAAACTGTATTCTGAATATTTTTCTTATTACGAGCCACAGAAAGCAGGAATCTGGTTCAAAATGACTTGAACAGGGGAGATGGGAATCTGTCTGATGGGCATTCTTTTCCTCAAGAGCTGTTCTTCGAAAGCATACTCTCTTACCAATGTCTTTTTAGTGAAAATATTTGTTAATTGGTCTGAGACAAATTTTAGGTCTAGTTCTTTATAATATGCTGGCAAATGTCTGTCCAGAGGGCTTGCATCTGGCCAATACCTGAACTTCTTAAAATAACATTGCTTTTTAAGCAGCATTTTTCAGAACATGAAAACGTTTTCTTTCTCCATAATAATCTTGGAACTTAAAAGACATCTTCATCACAAAATTTCTTTCTACTTAAAAATGAATGATTTCTTCATTTTATTCATTATCCTTGAAGTCTGATGATAGTACTTCTATAAAGCTTAACGCCAATGGAATTTCATAAAATTAGTGGGTTGTAATCCCTCTTATTTTTTATATTTGCCAAATGTTGCACTCTGGAGCATATTGGGCATTCATTACAGAGAAAGACTCTAATTAAATATTCCATCAAGTTTTATTTTCCAAGAAAGTTATTGAACTTGGCTCCACTCATTACAAAGTTTGTAGAGACCAGATTATGTAAAAAAAAATATGTTGAAAAGTCAATAGACAAAAAATATTTCTGTGATTAATAAATGTTAAAAAAATTTTCACTGAGAAACAATGTTTAAATAAGGTCATGTTACTAAGTTATGAGAGGGTCTGATGTCTATCTCGAGGAATTAGGAAATCAGCTTACACTCCTTATATCATTCTTCTTAATAATTTTCTATCTCTAATTTTCTCTGTAAAGAAATATTTCCAAACAAAGAGTTATGCTGTAATTCACTGTTCTTTTCAATAGCACCATAAAATGCCTAACAGAGCTCTTTTATCCCAGGGCTTTAGTCAAGCGTTGAAGAATCTCTTTTCATAGTCCAATACATATATATTATTAAACAAAATTTTGCAGTGGGAGCAGAAATAGCTGAGTAGATATCAAGTTACCACATGGAGAAATAAGATCATGAAAACTTAGTATGGCAGAAAGTCTGTTAATTATACTTTTTTTGCTGTGAATTTACTCAGGTTTTTTATGCATAAAATCTCCACGCAAATCCTCTCTTGAGGGAAAGTAAGAAATTTCACCAGCTGAACCGTGGGTAAGAGAAAGCTTGTTCAAGGAAGCAAAGGTAAGTGTATCTGAGAGCAGCCTTGTAACTGAAGGAAAGGGTTTTCTCATCTTTCGTCCTGATGAGACTCTTCTTTGTCTTTTGCTTGCATTGTTCATTTATACTGACTTGAAAAAAAAAAAAAAAAAGTACAAAGAATATAAACTTTTCTCCTCTGCCATTGTTTCTGCCTTCACTTCCATCTGGTTGTAAGAGACAGTCTCATTTTCTTAAACTCTTGGAAATGAAATGATCCATCTGTTTGATGGGAAGATGAGTCAGTGTGGGAGCTCCATATCTGTATTAAGGACCTTTAGAAACATGTATGAACAAATATATGATACTTGCAGACTACATTAGATTTCATTATTACATTGGAGGAAAATATCTGCAATTCATTCAAATATTTTTCAATAGATTATTGTACTCGTCATTTCTGTTTTTATCTTTGAGCTATTAATTGTGCTGTTGCAGTTATCATTTGAAGTATATGGTGGTAGTTTGGAGATACTGATAATTAGTTTTAATCAGTTTTGCATTTAAAGTGTTTCACTGAAGTCTGGAATCCGTTCTTTCTTTACTTGTGATGTAGTTTGACGTAATCAACAACAACAGTTACTTTGCCTATCCTTGAGCAAAGCATTACAATCACAGAATGCAATGGGGAGAGTCATAGGGAAAGAGAATATACCTTACAGTGACTAATATTTATTAGTTACAGAAGATCCTAAGTTAGCTTGAAGATAATCTCACTGGCTAAACACCCTGAGAGAGTTATGGTGACAAAAATATCTGTTTTCTTTTTGGCAGCTGAGTACCACCTGTAATTTAAAAGCAGCAGATGTTTCAGCAGAAAAAAAGTTAGTATTAGTTGAGAAGAATCAGATAAGAAATAAGTGGTTAAATACAAACCATATAGTTGAGTAATTTGTACCATAGGAATTTAGCTGGAATTACTTCCTAGTTCTTTATCCATTGTTGAGATTCTTAGGAGTACCCAGGACTCTTTCCCTTCAGCCATCCAGTCACTTAGGTGAAATAATCTATTTCAGTTCAACCCTCAAACACTTACACTAGAAAGTTATTTATCTGTGAGGGGGCTAGCTAGTAGTTACTCAGCTCTCTACATTTCTAAATAGCCTTCTATTCACTCCTTTTAGAAATGAAGGACTGCAGTAGAGGGCCAAAGGTCTTAACCAATGTAGGGAAATTGCTGGCTTTATTCATAACTGTAACCAAACAATTAGACTTTAAATAATTTATCACATCACAGACAAATCCAATTCCAGAAAAAACAATATGTTTTTGAAAGGTATTCGCTACCTGCACTAAGTCTGCATTAGCTTTCCTGTCCCTTCCACTCAAGATGTTCCACACACACACATCTTTGTATGGAACAACACAGAAATCACTGAGAGTAAACACTGCAAGTGGAAATTGGTCAAGCCAGGAGAAAACAGTAGAAAGGAGCCTTGTATTTAAACCATTTTTCATCTTATCAACATTGGACAACAGACATAGTTTATATGCTCTGCCCAGATATAGTAAAACTCATTTGGTTATATTTATAGTGGGAAACATCAACTTAGTGATGACTTAATGCTGTTTAGAGTGATATTTACTATCGTATTCACCATGACAGTGACATTATATCTTTTCAAAGCAGCAGTGCATAATGCAGACTATGGACACCATGTTAGGGAGAAAATAGACCATTTCAATTGCTGGGACTCTGCATGGTTTCTAGAGCAAACAATAGCTCATTTATTACCAGTAAAGCTAAAATATTCTATTTCTATTTTATCCCATAAAAGGCAAAACTGCAATGAGCACAAAAGAGGATCCAGGAGTCTGGATGAGAGAAACATCAGTGTGGAAAGTGATGTGCACCACAGTGTTAACCTGTGGATGTCAAACTGCATACATATGAAACAGTTTCTAGAAACAGTTTGGCCCTTTTACCCACAAACTTATCCAAAATGAATCAAGACTACACTGGCTGGGCTTTCAAATACTTACCTTTCAAGACACAGCATGTTTCTTTTTCATGCTTCCAAACATGCAAGCTGCTTCTTTGTGTGCAGCTGTCGTGGTGCAATTTGCTCCAAGTTTGTGCTTCAAACTTCATCTCTCTGTCCAGCTGTGAGTGGCCTCACTACAAAGATAATATCACTGCTGTTTCCTCTTTCAAATATGAACACCACTGTATGCCAAAGTTTAATTTTCCTTTCCTCACGTAGTTTTCTGGTCACGATTTCTGTGATTACTTTGTTTTTCTTGATGAAAATTACAACTGTTTTAGGTAAACATGTGCATGGGATATACATATATATGTGTGTATGTGTGTATAGATATTCACGTACTGATGAGCCTGAAAGAAGCTGTAAGTCAACAACTGTACTTTGCATCTGTGAGGCTGGCACCACTCTAATAAACCCTGGGACACACTGTTCACAAGTGGTAAGATAGGAAAAATCTTTTACTAACACATCAAGAATGACCTACTAACAGGAAAGAAAGCATGTATTTACAAAATGAAGGGAGCTGTTGATGTTGTTTGTTTGTTGTTGTTTTGTTTTTGTTTGTTCATTTGTTTCCCTGGAGCTTGAGCTGTCTGTCTGAACATGACTCTGCAAATTCCTGTCATAGCTGACTCACACATTCAGTATTTCAATCCAATCCAACACACTCACAATTTGCTTGATAACTACTGTACAGACCACATGTCTGGTACATGTGAAGCCATCCGAACTGAGAATAGAGAACTACCAGTCTAAAGCAGATCATTCATGTCAGAGGGAAGAGGGATTAATAAGAAGTGAGCCATTGGATCCTGTCCTGGTGTTAAGTAATGGCAAAGACCTCAGTGCATTTTGGGCATTTTATTTTACTTTACTTTTCCCTATCAGAACAATTCCTTTTCTGTGTTGTTTTTACTACCCTCTATGACATTTCACTTCTACTCATTTCCACACTACTCTTTAAATATTAGTGTTTCTTAGATTCATATGGGAGAGGTACAACCATGAGAAACTGAACAAGCAAAGTGGGTTTTATTTAGGTTTCGATGAATAATATACATTGCAATATATTTTACATATTATTTTTTTAATTATCATTGGTGAAGAGATTAAAAAAAAAAAAACTTAAAAAAAAAAATAAAGTGCTTTGTAGACCAAATTATTCACGACAAAATTCCTGATACTATCTGAATTAAGACAACCCTATGCAATTTGATGTGGCTTTTGTAAGATCAGTAATTATAGACTAAATTGAGTTACGAGTACTGAAAGGTTAGGATTCATCCTGTAATCTCTTGTAAATGCATCAGGAAAATTTACGTTCAGATTATTTAAACAGAAAATCTAATTTTAAGTATAAATATATTCATTTGGATACATTTATTAAAAGAGAAATCTGTTTTTGAAAGACAGACACCTTGAATAGAATTCACCTGACCTCACAGAGAAAACTCACCATGAAGCAAATCTCTAGTTTTGATTAGGTGGTCTGTATCCCAGCACTGGTTCCAATGACTCTATAGAGAAGCTGGAATGAGCTGACCATGGTGTAGACTTCTAAACTGTAGATGTCTAAAAATATTAGATGAAATAAATTAATTTCTATAATTTATTGGATCAGATTTTTAGTATATAAAATATTAATAATTTCAACAAACTCTGCTTGATAAAAGGAGAATGTACTTCAGGCTGGTGACACTCAGTCTCTAAGAAGTTGAACACACATGCACAAAAGTGACCTTCTCTGTTATTATATTTTTGATGCATGATTTTTCTTGATTGTACATCTCTAAGCTATTCTCTTTGATTTTATTTCAGTTTTAGGGTTCTGTTCACATGACTTGAGTCTTATTTATCTAGACCAATCATATGAGTTCACACTTGCACTAAGAATGCCACAGACAGTAAATTCTTATTTTTCAATAGATTTTCTAGTCTTTAGTTCTTTTTGTACTATGTTCAGTGTGAATCTGACTTTCACTTCTATTTTTTAATACCACTTAGATTGCACTAAACAAGAAATCATCATACTCTCTTGTTTAGCAAGTGTCTGAGTGGGAGTTATTAATGTCTCACTAGTGTATTTTTATTTCTTGTGAATTTGAGAGTATGCACACTGTGTAACTAACAGCAGCAGTTTCATTTGCTCTTACTCTGCTGGACTCCAACCCAGGAACAAGCAGCATCAGGTGCCAAGTTTCACAGACATTTTTTCCAGTTCAAAAATCTCTCTCATATACCTGTCCATTGTGATTACAACATGCATTTCTTCTTCCAGCTCTCCTCCACCATGCTGGTCCAGTGGCCCTCCTGGCTTCGCATAGCAGTGCTCAGTTAAGAGTTTTGATTTTTTTAGTGGAAGGAATAATGGCAAGAAATTTATTTTAGACTTCTCTCCATGGTTTACTCTATTTTTGAAGATTTTAGGCACTTTGCAGTAATCATTACTTGTCCACCCTTCTCAGGAAGAGAAAAAGTGGGGATAATTTTCAGTGCTCTACAAAGAATGGTTCTGTGTTGGCCATGCTGTCAGTGATGTACCACTCACTTTGAAGATATAAAACAAATTTAGCTCCTGTACATATTTTCAATGGTCACAAAGGCTATGCTTTTTGTGTTCAGTCCAAGTCAAGCTTATGTCATTCTCTAAAGGAAGAAAAGGGACAGGGAAATATCAACATTGTCTTGAGAGGTAGGGTTCTTCAAACTTAACCCAGAAAATCTAATTTAGGAGCTGGTATTTCTCCATTGACTATATAAAGGAAGTAAGCTCTGATTTGTAGCACTTGGAAGCTTAAAAATAGTTAGAAAACCGCTCTCCACTAAAGTATACAACTGACTTCCTTCCAGCAATAACAGAGCTCTAGTGGACACTTTAGCTAGTTAACCCTTCAGTTATCAAACTTCTGCTCCACCCTCACATGTTTTTTACACACTTAGACTTCAGTGGGAGGCACACATGGCAAAAGAAACAGGAATTCTGGTTCATATAAGAAGTATCACTAGAAATCAGGGAAGTACCTATCTGGGTGGAATTTTTATTGGAGTAAAATTATTTGAGGATTTAAGGATAAAATTGTTCCTTATTTTTCTCCTGCTTTTGTCTCAGTATCATCATGTAACAAATACCTTATTTGAAAAGTTTATGATGCAGATAGTGGGCCTTAAAACAAAATGAAATTCAGAAGAGGAGGAGGGATACAAGAGTTGATATTATCCTTCCAATTTAAAGCCTTAGAAATTGTTCCTGTAAAGGGAAGGCTTGAAGGTGAATTCTGCAAAGTGTGCATTAGGCCATGTAGCAGATAACAGGATTAACCCAGGATTTCAGCTTTAGCTTTCTACACTGCGCAAGAAAAGCTTCAAATCCTGTGAAAGACAGTAAGGAATGAAAGTCTTGCCCCTGCCCTGCAGGAACAAGGGGAGCAAGTTAACATGACAGAGCTTTCCCCCAAAGAACAATTTTCTTATAGCTGTATAGATTACTGATTTAATAGATTTTCATGCTGAGAGGAGATTTTGTAATCACTTCACCTGTGAGGTGAGTATGCTATTTATATATGGATAGTAGCATTTCCCTTGAGAATGCTTTCTTGGCTCCAGATAGCAGGAGTCTGCAAGAAGGTGGAAGAGGAGAAGGCAGAAGCTAGAGGCAGCCTGATGCAAAGGGTGATGGCAGAGCAAGAAGACAGCACCTGAGCAAAGGCCCCTTTTCACTTTCTGTGACTGCTTCACTCATGCTCTCCCACTAGCTAATATCTTCTCTTTGATGACAGCAAGAGAACCTGAGGGAACAGAATGAACCTGCACCTGGGGAGGGTGAAGGTGGATAGTAGGAAAAGATTCATCATCAGATGGAGGTTGAGCACTGGAACATGATCCCCAGGGCAGTGGGCACATCCCCAAGCCTGCCAGAGTTGAAGGAGTGCTTGGGCAATGCTCTCAGACACTGGATTTGAATTTTGGGTGGTCCCGTGTGGTGCCAGAAGTTAGACTTGATGATCCTCATGGGTTGCCATCAACAAAGGATATTCTGTTATTCTACTCTGTAATTCCATAATTCCACGATTCTACGATTTTATTAGTCATTATTTTAGAAAGACTGTTAATACTTTTGTAAGCATAGAAAGTAGGAGAATATGTCACTTCTTCTTGGAATGGTTCTAAATTTATGTAAATTTTCAATACTGTGAAAAATTTGTGTCTGATTTTATTTATTTGTATATCTACCTACCTGTGAGTGATGCTCTGAAAATAATGCCTCCTATTTTATTTTCTTGGCCCACAATGTCAGAGGTAGATGATGGTGATACAGCAGTAGAAGCTCAGCCTTCCCACCAATATTACATTACATTTTGTTGCCATGTGACAGATGGCAGCAGAGGTATCTGACATGGAAGTGCATACAAAGCAAAGCTGTGGAGCAGAATTCCTCTATGCAGAAAAACATGGCTCCCACTGACATTCATTGTTGCTTGCTGAAAGTTTATGGAGACCAAACAGTGGATGTGAGTATAGTGAGACAGTGAGTGGTGTGTTTCAACAGTGGGGATACTGATGCGAAAGACAAGCCATGTTCTGGACAGCCATGCACAGCTGTTACACCCTGAAACGAAGACTGTTTTGGTCAGCTCATCCACGTGAAGAGGTGGATTATGATCAGAGAACTGTGTACAGAGCTGAATATTAGCTTAGGAAACAATGGTGACAACGTTGGAGACCCACAAATGCTCACACAGGAACAGAAAGAATGCCAAACCATGTGAAAGGCATACTCTTGGAATTAGTGCTCTTCAGCATCATAGACAGTGGGACTGAGTGCACCTTCAACAAGTTTGCAAATGACACCAAGCTGAGTGGTGCAGTTGGTACAATAGAATGGAGTAGCGCTCTCCAGAAGGACTAGGACATGTTGAAAAAGTAGGCGCATGAAAATCTAATGAGCTTTAAGAACAACAAGTGGAAGGTGTTGCACTTAAGTTGAAGCAATCCCAGATATGAGTGCAGACTGGAAGAAGAACTCATTGAGAGAAAACCTGTGGAGGATTGTGGGAGTCCAATGGACAAAAAGCTGGACATGAGCCAGGAGTGTGCTCTTGCAGTCTAGAAGACCAAGTGTATCTTGGACTGCATAAAAAGAGGAGTGGTATGGGGAGGGAGAGGTGATTGTCCCTGTCTACTCTGCTCTTGTGTGGCCCCATCTGGAGTACAGTGTCTAAGCCTGGGGCCCCCAGTACAAGAAGGATGTGGAGTTGTTGGAGCAGGTCCAGAGAAGGGCCACAAAAATAGTCAAAAGGCTGAAACACCTCTCCTATGAAGATACATTGAGGGAGCTGGACTTATTTAGCTTGGAGAAGAGAAGGCTCTGGGGAGACCTCATTGTGACCTTCTGGTACTTGAAGGGAGCATACAAACAGGAGGGGGATCAACATTTTACACTATCTGATAGCAGTAGGATGAGGAGGAATGGCATTAAATTAAAAGAGAGGAGATTTAGGTTCAACTTTAAGATGGTATGATTTTTAATATTAATCTCTATTCTTATTTTTTTGTTGTTGTTGCTGCTGCTGCGTCTTCCTTAAGAAGAAAACAGGCACAATGAAAGCAACTTTGAACAACGTTTTGTCCAAGGTTCACACAGGTATAACAACCTGTTTGTTTCAAAATTCCAGGCTTCTTTAATGTTGGTATCTGGAAAAAGCCACTCTTCCATCTTCCAAAACCAGTGTTTGTGTTCCTTATCATCCAGTGTCATCTATTCCTTATCACATTAAGACAGTACTGTGAGGCAGACTGCCTTACATGTGTGAGGTATCTAAGATCCAATAAACTTGTCATGGTGTTATGATTTTTGGTTATTGGTATTCCACATCATAACATCATGTAGTGCACTGGGAGTTAAACTGTTAATGCTCCAGTTCCGGTTACCTGTCCAGAAAAGAAGAATGACATACCCCAGGGGGCTTTGGGTCAGAGAGGAGATATAACCTCTGGCAAGGTCACCTGATGTGCTCTTCTTCGTCAGGCTCTCCTCCCTGCTGCTCAACTGGACTGCGCATCTCACCTCAGTGTTATGGTGAGGCCTATCCACCTTTCGGACACTCTCATTATATTTATTAGCTTCAGTCCTAATTATATTGTATTATAGTGTGTTATCTTGCATTTCAATACCATATTTTGTAAATTAGTTTGTTTCTCCTCTGATTGTTGCCGCTGGTTTTTCAATTATTTTGAGGTCCCCTGTTTTCCCTTTTCTGGAGGTGCGGATTCACGAAATCCCTCCGCCCTGCTAGTCACAGAACAGGCCGAACTAGCCCACAAACTGTTGACAAAACTTTTTCTTACTAATTGCTTTACGAGTTATGTGTGTTGCTCCTTTCCACCCCCCATCCCATCAGTTTGGCAATATCTACAACATAGGTCCAAATACAGCCCTTAATGATATACGCATGTTCTATATCTATGCATACTATAAGTGTACTGTGCAATATAACACTGATTAACTGCAAGACGGACCATTTCCAGGCAAAGGACTAGCATAGAACATCTAATCACTTAAACCCTATTCAGAAAGATTAAGTGTGAAAATTCTGTTGGATCTTTTGTGTAAGAAAGACTTTCAGTAAAAGAGAATATTTGCTTTAATACACTGTGAAGTAGTAATAAATTTCTGATGCATATTTATGTGTCCTGTGAGACTGATAAGTTATATGGGAAAGGGAGGAAATCTAGTGGTATCTGAGCAAAGCTATCAAAAGATATTATAGGCATTATCCCTTCAGAAAGACTTGTGTTTCAAGTATGCTGAAGGCTTCTAAGGGAGAGATATATTTGATCCTCTTGCGTAGAATACAACATAATGCTTCAAGCTGCTGGGCCACTCAAGTTGCAGTTTTTGTGTAATAAAAAATATCTGTGATTTCAAGATCAGCTTGATTAGCAGATAGAAGATGGGCAGAAAAAAAAAAAGAAAAACATTGGAGGAAATAAAAAAAATTATTTGATATAAATTCTATATGCTTTAGCAGATAGTATGCTTAAAGTTAATTAAAAGAAAAAGGAGGGGAGTGAGAAATAAAAAAGCATATTCAATAAAATCAAACACATTTTGGTTTTTATGAAATAAAAATTAGTTAAAGATTTTTGTTTGTTTGTTATTTTGCTTGTTTGTTTTTTCCTCCTAGGTTCTTAATGCTTTAGGGAGAGAGGAGTCAGAAGAATTAAACTGTTGCTGTTCACACCAAGCCAAAAAAACATATTGTTCAGAACTTCGCCTTGGCCATCTGCCAAAACCCTTCATTATGTACAGTGAATGGTAATTATTCCATGCCTTTGTAACGCACAGGGATCCAGGATTTATCCCAATGGTCCTGAGCATCAATGCATTGGAAACATCTCCACAAGATTGGCAGCAGGATGGACAAATTAATTAAACACTGAGTATGAGACAGTCAGTTCTTGAGCAGCACGTTGTCTTAGTAGGATTAACCACATGCATCAGTACAGGCTAGGGGGACTGACCTGCTGGAAAGGAGCTCTGTGGAGAATCTGGGTACCCTGGTAGACAACCGATTGGCCATGAGCCAGCAGTGTGTCCCTATGGACAAGAAGGCCAATGATATCCTGGGATGTGTCCAGGATGTGTACACCAGAAGGTGGAGACAGATGATCCTCTCCCTCTGCTTGGTCCTGGTGAGGCCAATTCTGAAGTACTTTCTCCAGTTCTGGACTCCCCAACTCAAGAAAAGCAGAGAACGTCTAGAGAATTCAGTGAAGCGACACAAAGATGATGAGGGGCAATTGGAGAATCTCCCTTATGAGAAGCAGCTTAGAGACCTGTGTCTGTTCACCGTGAAGACTGAGAGGGTATATTATCTAATGGACAAGAGTCCAGTGGAAGGTGCCAGACTCTTTTTAGTACTGCCCAGCAGCAAAACAGTGTGGAATGGGCACAAACTGGAACTTAGGAAGTTCCATACAAACATGAGGAAAAACTTCTTTACTTTGAGAAACAGGGTGCCCAGAGACATTGTGGATTCTCCTTCTGTGGAGATATTCAAAACCCTCCTGGACATTTCCTTTGCAACCTAAAGAATCTGCTTTAGCAGGGCTTTGGACTTGGTGATGTACAGAGGTCCTTCCAACCCCTGTGATTCTGCGTTTCTCCAGACTTCTCATGTTTCCCACCTGTTGATAAGGGCTAGGCCAGACGAGTAGAACCTTCTACCAGGATCTCAGCAAAAGGCACAGCAGCTGCCTCCCTCTACTGCCTCTCAGCGTCTGTCAGGATGCTTCTTTGCTTATTTTGCTTATATATTTGCTTATATTGCTTATTTGACTGTGTAGAGAAGCCATCTGTGACTGTGCACAAAAGCATACCTTGCCAAGACAGTCTGGTTTCTGGTCAGTGTAATCCCACATCATAAGCATGTAAATGCACATATTGCCCAACACAGCACCTGAGAATAGGTTCTTATTCTTCTGTTTATAAAATATCTAAACAGAGAGTGGCTATTTTAATGCTCTTCAAGTAAAGCTATCAAAATCTTTGTAGCATTCTACAGTAATGATTACACATAATTGTATGTATCCTTTCCACAACTTTCTGACAAGTTCTTTACACTTGTAATATTTGCTTTATATTTACAATGCAGAAATTCAGAACTTGAAGGGGAAAAAAAAAAGAAAGAAAAAAATAAATGTAACAGAGCCCACTGTTAATTATCTGACACAACCTTACAAAGAACCTCAATCCAGCTCCACAAGATTTCTAGCATTGCAATTCCAAAGTCCTCTTTTGAAGTGAGATTGATAACTGCATCAAATTCTATGGCATTTCTGTAGTTTTTGTAAATATGTACCAGAATAAGGTGACCGAATTCATTCCCGCTGCTGACCTAGGACAAGATGAAAACACCAAGATATTTAAGTGAGAAAGGATTGAGTGTTAATCCTCTTCAGTTCTTGGCTGCCCCACCAAATACCTGCTATTTAATACCGGAGAAATTCAAAGATCGCAATACATGGCATTACAAATGGATACTGTGGAAAAACAGCTATCTGGATTCAAATGAATAAAATATTCCATTGCAAATTATAATACACATCTGCTGCAATAATTTGTGTCAGTCAGATCATCCTAAAGAAAAAAGTCAATAACAAATAAGATTCTGTAGTCAATAGTCCATAGTCATTTCTGATGTGGCTCCTCTGAGGTTAATGGAGTTGGAAGGGTAATGGGCTTAGCTTTGTATAAATAAAACATAATAGGGAAACAGTATACCATCTGGAAAATAAATTGAAGAAACAGAGGAAAAAAGCTAATTTTACACATCCAGGATTTCAATTTCTCCTTTGGTATCCCCACTATCTAATGAGCAGCTGCATCAAGTTATCACTGGTTTTCAGGAAAACAGAATCTGAGCATTACTACAACTGTAAAATACTTTCCTCCAGTTCATTAATTTCCCCTGATCTTTCTGTCCATTCCTAACTTAATAGATTCCTCTTCCCTTCTTTAAAAGGAGT
>JAOWBP010070647.1:0-31272 GCA_028571105.1 Tragopan temminckii
CAAGCAAATAAACCTTGGCTGCCTCCCTGGCTGGTGATCTCCTGTTCCATGACTGGGCCAGACATGGTGCAGAAGCTGAGCTCTGGTCTTGTCTCTCTGGTCAGCCTTTCTTTAGTTTTCTCTGTTTCCTTCTCAGATTTCTGATTTAGATGCACGTTGTACCTTGTATGAACTGATGTATGCATCAGTTTACTTTGAAAAGGATGATGAGTACATCTCAATGGAAATTTTCTGTCTTGGGAAGATGTCTTTCAAAAGTGAACTGTAGTAGGTGTGTTTGTAATTGGTAATGAGCGAATAAGTTGGAAGGCATACCTGTAGGTGGGGAACAAGTTTTGTCTATCATGAATATTTAGATTTTTGTGGGTGATATCAAATATTTATGTACTTCTCATGATGCCCTGAAATGTCTGAAAATGTGGGGAAAAAAATAAGCTCTCTTGTTATCACACGAGCAGGTCTTGCATTCTGTTCCCAGTATGAAACTTATTGCCATGATTACTAGAGGAATTATTTTCATTAGTTGTTTCTCAGGACATGTCAAGGAAGCATATCAAGGGCGAGACACATATACTCTATTCCAATTAAACGATCAGTTTTATGTACTATAATTTAACTGAAAAAGTGCTGTCAGGTTGTTTTATATATACACATCTATATATATGTATTAAAAAGTACAAAAGGAACTTCTGCTTTTGATTAAACTTTTACTGATAAATATGTCCAGCTTTTCTCCAACCATTTTACAGACTAAGAGACTTTGCAAACTTACAGCTTTCTACACCTCAGTGAACAGCTGCTGAATAAAAAGGCTTTGTGATCAGCTTGAATGAAACACTTCTACCCCACCACAATCAACTTTATTTATTTTTCCTCTCTTTTCCTTTCTCACTCACTACCTCTTTTCCTTCTCACAGTGCTGCCATACTCAGGAATAGAATGGCTCCCTACAGAGAATATTTTGATGAAATAAAATGAAAAACTGCTCTCCCACGCTGTCAGGGAGCTACACCCATGGTGCTCCCTGAGCTTTACCCATTGAGGAAGCTTCATTCACACTCTGATTTAAGAAAATTTTTGTTGACATTTTGGTTTGGAAAAAAATCAAGTTTACAAATGTTACGTGCAAAATGTGATACAAAATGATATAATGCTGGCATAATTCTGTTAATCAAGCAACCTTTGCCAAATATATGCCTTTTGGGGAACTGGCCAATTATTTTCTACTCAACTGTGATTCTTTCACTTGCCCTACAAATGTTTATTTTCTTTAAAATTCCTTAGATTACATTTCCAGTATCTTCTGCAGTTTTTTATGCCATATCCATGCAACTATTTTCCTCTGTGACTTGAATACCAGTCATTTAATATTTTTATATTTTCCATAGCCCCAAAAAAGGAAAAAGGCAAAATAGGATTGTTATCAGAACTCCTTTGCAGACCCAGCATCCATATACTTTCAGAATCTAAATCCTAAAGCTAGTGCTTTAGCTCTGTTTGGATAACAACATCAGATATATATAGTGCACACTTTCCATTGCCTGCGAAAAGGTTCCCAGCTCTCATAGGTGATTTTGTCTTCCTCTATAGTGCCTGAATATTGCCTCATTAGGGAAAATGTAGATGTTATTTCAAAAAATATTTATTGAACGCGTTGGCCACATAAAGGAGTTTTACTAAATATTTTCCTTTCATTACATAATGCAACTGTCCTCTCAGTTCATATGTTTATAAATATCTATGATATTTCATCTAGTAGCAACAGACAGAAAATAAACTCCAGGGCGAACTCGAGAATGCTATCAACAAAAGCAAAGCTGACCTCTTCAGAACCTCTGAAGACCTCTCACAGACAGTAAGCACAAGCACTCTGGAAGTTGAAGATAAGAATACAACTTCACAACATACTGCAACACAGTCAAAGAAAACTGGGTACCTGAAGCACAAAGGTATTGAGTCTAGTGGCATTTGCCATTAGTGCTACTCCAGAACAGCAGATGATACCACTGTAACATGTGTATTTGTCCAGCTTCCAAAATTGTTCCTCAGGAAAGCTTCATGAGAAGCAGGCAGGTGCTAGGCCAACAGTTTGTCAGAAAATTGTTTTCATGGAATCACTTAGATTCCTGCCATATGCCTGTCGATAACCTAAGTGATTCCCCACTGAGACAACTTTGGACAGCTCCTAGTGGTTCCGCCAGAAGGAAAGCTCTCTTTTGGCACACGTGGTAGAGCTGCCTGCCTAGAGACTACAAGGGGCTACAGACAGGCCCAGGGGTCCTACTGGCCCCTGTTCAAGTCTCGGCTGTCCTCATGTGCAAGGCACACGGGTAATACGTTCTCTCCTGACCCAAGAGGAGCTCTCTGTTTTCAGCCAGGGAGCTGAGAGGAACAGGAGGGTAACAACATGTCTTCAGTGGTAGCCAGGTACAACTGGCAAAAAAGGAACGTAAAATTAGTACATTACAAAATGTTAAAATTAAAGTAAGGCAATTGTTTTCATTCCAGTTCTGAGGAAATATGAAAAAGAAATAGCTGTACGTATGACTTTTTTTTAAAAGACCTTTACTATGATTGCATTCATCCCTATAAACAACACAAAGCATTGCTAAATATAGTTACCAGTACTTCTTAACTGATTATCATGGATTAATGCATGCCAGTACTTTTGATTTTGAAGTCACTTGGTGTAGAAAAGGAGAAATTGAAGGAGCCTGGTAATAAATCATAAAATATTGCTAAGGTACTTGAGTAGCCACATTTCTTAAATGGCTACATTTTATTATTAATAGTTTCAATCATTTGTGAGTATGATCTGTTGGATTAAATTTGCCTACTGGTGTAGAAGAATAAGAAACAAGAATGTCTTACAACATGGAGTTTTCTGCCTTACTGAAGAGAGCTGTTCAGGCTCTGCTTTCTGTGATGGACTCTGATTGCAGGTCCTCACATGAAACCAGCTTATGCAGAATTCTTTTTTTTTTTTCCCCTAAAGCTAGCAAATAAAGCTTGGAAACATATCAACAAACCAAAGAAGTTTGTTAGAAAGCAACAAGAGCTGCTCTCTTGTTTTGTCAGAAGTCTGTTTCGGTAAAGGCAAAAGCATTTTGAGAAAATACTTCATTTCACAAGTGAATAGAAATCCTTATGGGGAGTAGGAAACACATCTCTAATCAAGACTTGTTCTAAACTTATAAGACTCTGCTGGAAGGCGGGCTGAAATTACCTGAGGTCAGAAATCTTTTGAAGTGCTCTCTATAGCAATAATTTTTAGTATGCATACAGCCTGCAATAATGTATAGCATGCATGCATACAGCCTGTGGCACCCACTTATTTAGGAGTTGCTAAGTGCAGGCAGACTGTGAAAACCCTCACCTGTTCACGGCAAACAGAGAAAAAAGAGCATTAGTCAGATCTCTCTATTGCATTTATCAGAAAAGGAATGAACTTCATGCTTGTTCTACTCTTGATCTCTAGTGTAATAGGCAATACCATGAGGAGTAGTGATTTTTGAGCTATTTGATCTCTAGAAAAAAATCATCAGCCTGTAGCATACAAACCATATAAACCTCTACTAAGACTTAGCTCACCAGCTACATTCATTAATTTTCAATTGGTAACCTACAAACTGCAGGATGGTTTTCCGTGACAAAATATAAGTCTCTTAAATGGCTGTGCTTTCTAGCATGAAATACGGTATTATTCACTTACTACTGTTTCTTCCTCAAAAGAAATGAGGAATGTGTTCCAATTAATCTGTCTTTTAGGGTATAATATCAGTTTATTTATCTCCTTTTATACCTGCTGAAAATAAAATACACGTGGCTTTTATCCACATGCAGAGTAGCGTGGACTGTGGAGAAAGTGTGAAAAGTCCTTGATTATAGGAACAGATCCAACAGCACTGGAACATTTCATTTTTCCATTCATCATCCAAATATCTGTGACTCTTTCCAAACCAATTTGTTTCAGAACTTGTATATATTAGAACCCTTTACTTTTCCCCACTGACAACAGTGCTTTGTTAGCAGAAGGTAATAACTGTGCACACCACTGAGGTGGCAAAACTTTGAAATCAAAGGGTATGAGGTTTGATATATTAATTCTGAAAATGCAAAGTCTTGAAATCTGTGTTTGTTCTTGGTATTCTAAATAAATGCTCTTCACTTTTGATTTTAGATAAAGGTGTGTGTTATTCTGGAAACATGTGCAGGCACATGGTGAAATAAAAGTCCAAGGACACTGTCAAACTGGTTGTAGCAACTGGAAGTCTGTCCGTTCCCACGCCCTTACGGGACAGTGAAAAGTGACAGGTGAAGCTGCTGTGTATTCAGCAACTATTAAAATGACATGTGCTTTGAAGTGTAAATTATTACAATCCGGAGGTGAAGGGTTTCTCCTAAAGAAAATGGAGGTTCCATTCTACTAATACACTTTTAGCATCTTCACATGCTGCATACACAGTTTGATGGATTTTTATGGATATGGTTAAAACGGATATGAAAGGAAGCAATATTTAAGCATGATGAACTACAATTAAAACATTCTAAAATGTCAATATTGATATGAATGTTGCAAGGTGTAATGGAGAAGAAAATTCCTTTTTAAGTAAATGAAAGCTCAAAATCCAGTATGCTGTTTAAGATGAAGGAGTTAATTTTTTAAATCCAATGAAAATCCCAAAGAGGAGATAAGGTTTCATTTTTTTCCTTGAGTACAGAAATCCTCATGAGGTTCGACAGATTTACCTCATTCTGTTCTTACATTCCTGAGATTGTCAAGAGAGTGGATACATTTCACAGTAGTGTGTTTTTTTCTCTAATAGTATTTGACATGACTGAACTTAACCCTTGTTTTTAGTATAGGCTGCATGTTGTTTTCAATCTTTTTATGATTGTATGACAGCAAGACTGCAGCACACACTGAAAACAGCACAAAATTAATCAACTCAGTTGGCAATTTGATACCAATAACAAAAGTAAAGGTTTCAGTTAAATGTTTATTCTTATTGTGGCTCCTATATCTAAAATAGAGTTGTCCTCATTGATGTTAATTGTTGCATTTCTTGAGTTTCTGTAGATGACAGGCTGTGATAAGAGATACTTGTGTTCTAGGATTGCCTTTTGTAAGTTAAACTGATTTAAGATGGTTACAAGGAAAAATCAGACAACACAGAAAAAATCTGATTTTCTACTCAAATATGACATATATTCACTCTTTTTCACTGCTTTGAGGTTTTTTTCTTCTTTGAAAAATGCTATTTTAGAAAGACAGGTTCTGAAATCTAATGAAAATTATAGGAATAAGGTAAGAAACCAACAAAAAATAGTAATAATTAAAAACAAAGCTGAAACCTGTAAAAAGACTGGGAGAATTTAGTAGAATTTCAACACATAGCAGTGGGTCATGTTGAGTGCAGTACAGCTTTCCAGAACATTCAACTTTTGGTTTTATCAAAGTTGGGAACAATATTTTGTGTTTAACGCATCTCAGAGCTCTATGATGCTCTATGCAATAGGCTTAGAAGCGCTCAGTTCATTTTCCCTAACAGGACTAGAAGAGCCAAGAGTCCAGCTAAAGTGCATTATGTAATCTACTGCTTGAAAGATATGCACAATGCATCATAATTGTTAGTATACAATTCTGCAGCCAGATATTGCTAAAAATATGACTTAAGAGTATTTGAGAGCTGATCAGATTTGTGATAATAGCAGCAGTGTTTGCATTTAGTATGCCTAAAAATATGCACACGGGTGTTCCCATTTATGTTTCCAATTATAATTCAACAAAGTTCTGCAAGAAAAGTCCTCCCTTAATATGATTTTTGTGTAAGTTATGGAAATTTAGAAGGAAATAATAGATATCTGCTTCAGACAATTTGGGTTTTTTTTCAGAGGAAGATAAAAAGGAAAAGATACTGTGTATTTATATTGTTTATATGACTGTATCTTAGGATGATCATTTAAATCATGTTAGAAAACTTACTGCTTCATAAGATCAATGATTTACTTACTGTAACATTGTAATTAAGTAAACTGTTAAGAAAAGTGATAAATCTCCGTCAAAATCACCAAAATACTTTTTTTCTAAAACTACGTAATTATTGTTTTAAGTAAGCATAAAATTAGAAGAAAACCGTCAGATGGAGCTAGAAATTTATTTTAGTTATTTTATCTAATTGCACTGGCTAACAGTGTTGATGTGGAGCTAGTAAATACTAGTCTTTTGAAACTTGCTATAAATTTCTATATTTCCTTTGTAGTTTCTAGCTTGACTCTTATGTCCCAGGCACAGATGGTAAGGTAAAAATCCACCTTTGTAATTCATCAGAGCAGTGGCATGGCACAGTCTGCTCCAGCAACCTCTCAGCTTCACATAGCTGATAGTATCCTGATAAACCTGAGGCTCTCTTATTTCAAAGGAAGTGTTCACAAACTTCCTATGTATTTGTCCTATGGTATCCATGTTCTCATCCTTTTGTCATCAGTCATTATTCTGTAAGGAAGGACTAGAATGGAGAAAACAAAGCATTATGGGAGAAAGCAAAAATGAGAATGTTCTTGCTGGAGGAATGCCCTACTAAGTCCTGTGAGCCCATTCCTGGCTCTTCTTCTTAGTCCTTAAAGCATGAGTTGTTTCAGTACAGGAACCCAGCTTCAGGTGGGAGAGTAGGATGGGATGTGTCTGCTGCAGCCTACAGTAGGAACTTAGCTAAGGTCTTTCATTCCCTACCTGATTTGGTATGCAGGAGGCTGTATGAAACAACTATGGTGGCAGAAACATCTGGGATGTCATTTACCAGTGAAAAGCCCAGTCTTAGTGCTTTGAAGACCACTGTGTCTGTAGCCTCAGAGTGTGACCCTTCATACTAGATGTCAAAGGGAAAATGGCCACCCTGACCTCCCACATGTACTCTGACATCACATCCCAGCATGGCATACCCGTGGAGACACATCTTGTTCTCAGTAGTCCTATGCTCTAGCCCAGTTCCTCAGGAATGTGTGAGCATTTCAAATGTCTGTTGAATTGCTGTACTTTCACATTAAGTAATGCAGTCTGTGAATCTGGTGTGTAGTTTCTACTCCTGGAGTCTCCAGCCTATCTTGCAGGCAGGATTTGGAACTAACCCTTAGTATCAGACGTACAGAGCTGTTTAGGGGATTAACTTCTATTGAGCATTTGGACTTTAAAGGAAATAAGCCTTCTTCCACTTGTGCTGAGGAGTACTCACTGAGGCAGGGTTAGCTGGTGTAAATAAGTACCACTGATTTGAACTTTTACATAGCTCAGTGACACAGAAGGTTTAGAGGGCATGATATGTAGATAAAAAAGAAAATAAACAGAGCCCTGAATCCCAAAGGTCTTTATGGTTACACACACATACACACACATACACACACATACACACACACACACATACAAACACACACGCAAAACAGAAATTAATCTGATACTGAGATCAATCCTTTGAAATCTTTTTCTGAAGTCTGTTTCCTTATTTGAATCTTTCAAGAGTAAGCAGCCACTACCTACGATCAAACCAAGATCCAAAGAGCAGGTGGTTAGTTTCCTAGTGTAGCACATTTGTTAAAAGTAATTATTTCTGACAGTCATTACAAAACTTAAGGAGCCTCATAGAAAGGGTGCCTGGAAATTTAGGGCAGGTGGGATTGGATAGAGGATTAAGTGTTAGACTACTCTTCCTGATGGGGGAGCTTGTAGGATGTTCTCCCATTCCTCATTGGATTCCGCCCTTGTAGAAACTGGTTCCTAACTGGTGCATTTAACCTGAAGATGCGCAACCAAGGAAGATGAAAAGTAGAACAGTCACTGTCATGAATATATTACAGGGTCAGGGAAGCTCTTCAAGGTATAGGGACATATTTGAGATAAAGAAAGGAAGATATGGTAACAAGAGGTGATGTAGTATCTTACTGTTCTAACTTGCACCATCTTTCTTAGACAGTGGGTTTAGTATTCTCCCCATTGATCCAAAGTCTGGTGACTGCCTGTCTTAAAATAAATAAAATAATAAATGTCTACTTCAGACTGTTTTAATTCAGTGACAGAATTGAAATGTTTATTTTTTTCTCTGATTTCTTTTTTAAAAATGATATGAGTTTAAGCTCTTTAAAGACTCCATATTTCTATTAATCTAAAAGGTACTAGAAGTGACAAAAATTGAATTTTCCTTTGTACACGAGGCTTAAGCAGCTGCCTTTTCACCCAGCATAAACCTTGAATGCAAAATGTGAATTTTTAATATTATGAAAAAGAAGCCTAGTTCTCCTTTTCTTAAAATGTCATAGCTTCATTTTCCTGTTGCACAGAAAGTAGTTATTCAGTGACTCAAGACACTCTTCTTTAATGGAAAAATGCTTTATTATCTTCATTTCCTTTCAGTAGAGTTTCTAAGGCTTTAAAACAACAAATAATACAGTTGAGATAGATAGCATTCTGAGCTATCTGCTGTCCACATGTTTCTTCCTTGATTTTTTTCTCTTTTAAGCATTCGAGCAAGTAATACAGGGTTAAATAGCACAGTAACTGTTCAAGATGAAATTTCCAAGTTACAGTTGATCAATTTTACCCCCCCAAAAAAGTAACAGTTTCCAAAAGAGAAAGGCAAATTTATGGGAAATTTTGAAATTAAACACAAATTAACAATAGATTTTATTATTCTGCACAGGACAGCCTATTTACATAATCCATACTCATTCACCGCAAACAGGCTCTCGCTAGGTCCTATACTCCTGTACTCATAAAGCATTTAAAGAGATTTAATATCTCATTTCTATTGACACTTTTGGACATTTTTCTTGTGCATAACTCATTTTTAAACCACAGAGAATAATGATGAGGCATGAATTGTTTTCTTTTTGGTTTTTATTTGTATCAGTCTCATGTTCAGCTGCTGTTCACTGATATTACAATGATACAAAAATGAAACTGTTGTTTTGAGTTTGCTTTATGAGAAAAAAAATACTGTTCTTATTATGTTATGTGTAATGTGATTTTCCCTGTGGACTATCTTGATAGAAGTATTATGTTTATGGAATTTGAATTAAACTAGATTAAATATCTGCAAAGATGTGCACTACAGATTTTTTTTCTTCCTCAAATCTCAAAAATAAGCAATCTTTTGAAAAAAAAATGCATGCAGACAAGCTAAAAGCACCAAGGGAAGCAAGAAATAAGGGCATTATCAGATATAATAAAAGCACTCTGGTATCACAGATACTTAACCTCTCCCCCTTTTCTGTCCTCAGTGAAGTAGGGATGTGTTTTGAGTGTCTCTACAAACAGTGAATCAATAGCAACTTCTCGGCTATGGATATTTCTGTATCAGGATTCCAACTGAGATCTTCAATGTAATTCAATTCATTGCATCACCATTTTGGCATTTTAATATAAACGGAATCATCAAAGAAACAACCCAATGCTACAGGGTTTATTTGTAATGCTGTGCACAACATAGAATTATCTGCTTTGACATATGATAACTCAGGAAATAAACCAACTTATTAATAGTACAGTTCTGTGTATCCTCATCAATTGCACATGCAAGCATTTATATATCTGATTACCTTCAAGAAGTGAAAGGAAAAATATATCCCTTGTAACGTGTATGTGTCCTTGTTTAGGAGTACACAAAACCAAAATGAGATGTTTTCTAATGGTGTTTGACATTGTAAAAGAATTTAAGTCTTCAATGCTAGGTTGAAGGACTCTGTCTTACATTTTTAGATTTTTAGCTGAAGTGTAGGATAACCGTACAATACTATTATCACTCAGATAGTTCAAAGAAGTCTTGTGTCCACTCAAGAACCTAGACTCATGTTTTCCTTTGCACGTGAAGAAAGCTTTCATTGGAGAAAGCCGCATACCTTCTGCTTTTCACTGTCAGCCTGTTGATGCTCCTTAGCCAGCCAAGTTGGCAACTGTTTTGTAGGCAGACTGATGATGCCTTCCCCCAAGCCTTTCCAAAACAAAAGTTATATTCAGTCACACTTTTACTAATGCTACAAGTGAAAAGGGGAATCAGGCATAGGTGGGTCAGGCATACAGTTTGTAGAATGCAGACGTGTATAATTATCAGCTTTCATGGTAATGTCTTCATCTACTGGGATTCCATCTTCCAGTAATATGGCAGATTTGTAAAAGGCCAAAAGATGTGTAGATTCTAATTCTCAGGTCTGCCTTCTAGTTCTGTTTGTTTGATTTTTTTTTTTTTTTTTTCTTTTTGTCTGTTTGTTCAATTTCTGTGTGGTTCATTTTGTAGTTTTCAGCAGAATATATACATATGCACACATACAACCACACGTATGTGTATTGTTTTGTAAATGTTCTCAATCGTGCTTTTTCTGCTTTGCATCATCTATTCATGTATCTTCCATGTTCTCATTTATTTTTTGTGCAACTAAACCTTATAATAAATTATTATTAAATATAACTTGACAGTAACAGAGTCTTAATGTTTTGTTTTCTCCTGAGCATTCAATAGAGAGAGAGAAAAAAAAAAAGTGTGCATGCATATGAGAGTACGTGTTGACTGGGGGCTGTGTTTCTATTCTGTATCACAAATAGTGAGCACTGGAATAGCTGTCATGAGTGGCAAGAAGCATGTAAACCACATCGCTGTCAGACAGCATGCTTCTCTTCCTGCTTTCAAATCTAACTTCAAGGATCCCTGATACATTTGCTTTTGCCAGCTGAATAATACTGTTTGCCCAACAGTGTGATAACACCTCCTGTGCAGAAAATCATGGACTTTTTTTTTATTCTACAATGCTCTCAATTTTAAGATTTGAAAGTCGTGAATACAGAGAACGTTGAGCACATTTTCTTTCTCACCTTGCCACACAGACTTCTCAGACAATTTTTTCTCCGACGAAATGAATGTAATTTAGACATACATATACTGCTTTGCTCTGCGTAGTTGCTCTAAAATTATTACCTGTAAGTTCACCTATTGGGTAAAAATGTTTAAATTTTAAAAGTACCAATAATCTTCACTTGTATATATGAATCAAAGGGTGCGTTAGTGCTGCAGACTGTCTCATAATACAGATGCACCCTGACTAGCTCGGGTACCTGTGCTGTCTGGCCAGGGCAGCCTGGGCCATGCTTGGCAGCCAGTTTAACCTTCTGCAGCTCACCTGTGCAAAAAAAATCAAGTCCAACAAGCAAACACATGGCCTGAACTCAGGTTATCTCATTCACAAGAAAGAAGCTAATTGTCATTTCTTAGGTTTATGCAGTTCACGTAAATCTCCTGTGCCGGCCTGAGTGATGACTCTTCTTTTCTTCTTTCTGTGTCCCATGTGGTGTGATAATTGTGTTCTGCATAATTGTTACCAGGCTAGAACATTTAGAAGAGAAAAAGGAAAAGCTGAAGGACTTTTCTGACAATGACTTTGAAAAAAAAACCAACAAATTTTCCTCATATGCTGTTTTGTTATTGGGAAATACTCAACCATCAAAGTAGTTTTTGTCCTCTTGTGTTTCACGAATAAATTTCAAATTCAGTTCAAAGTTGTACTTTGAATATACTTCACAGTTGTCTTATATTGCATTACTGGTAAAATATCAAAGTATCAGTATCACTGGAATGCTTCATTCTCTTCATGTACACACTTTACACACTGAAATAGTAACCCACGTCAATCTTAAAAAGTGAGTTACTCTAAAGATATGGACCATACTGTGAATTACTCGAGTCATTAATATGATGGTGCCTCTGTTAGTTGTCATGTTTTCAAAATTGTCATGCTTTCAGAAGATGGTTTCTGAGGTAATTGGCAAGTCTCTAAGCTAATTACCCTAGCAAGAGCTTTATTCTGATGTGAATGTTGACCCAAGAGGAAGAATGAGAGACATAAAAGTGGCAGAAGGTTAAAGGACTTTTTTATAAATCTGTATCTACAGTGAATATCTCCTCAAGTGCTGTCTTAGGGGAATAGATAGAAAGCTAAGAGTCACAGCCACTGTGTGGTCATTTTCCTGAGCACAATGCTACTTCATGCCTTGACTCAGTATATAAAGGGACAAGGTAGAAGCAGAAAAGTTGGATCTTGTCTTTCCACTCAGTCTTTGAATAGAATTATTAGGGGGGAAAAGTCAGAGCTCCAAATAGTTGATTGATTCTTAAAATACAAAAAGAAGCAATTTAACAGTTATACCAACAAATTATAGTGAAGCTGAACTAGAAATAGGTGAATATAAATAGTGTGACAGGATACATTTTTTGGTGGGATTTTTGCCTCAGTTTTGAAATTAGCAACTTGAGGGAAAAAATAAATAAATATTGCCAATAATCAAATAGTTCAAATCTTGCAAACCAAAAGAGCTACATGGAAGAAATCTTTAGATACAATTGTTTTATCAAGAAAAAAAGAACAGTGAAAATGTATAAACAGAAATATTTATTTTTTCCCAACTGTAGCTTAAAATTAAACTATGCAACTCAGGGAATGTAAACATCAGATACAGAAGAGATGAAGTTAAAAAATATGCAAAATACAAAGTATGAGTGAACTCCAGCTGATCTCACCTCGTCCTGAGTATAATACAAAGCATTAAATAAGGCCTCTGTGATCCTCTTCCTCTTCTTCCTGGTGACACACATTCAGTTAGAAACACAGTGAAAGGAACTGCATCATGTATTACAATATAGTCCAAACTATTTAATTTCAGCATAGAAGAGATAACACTGATGTAACTTACTTGCCCACTGATATCAGTAATATCCAATAGACCTTCCTCTGAATGCAGACCATAACATGTAAGAGATTAGCACTCTTTTGTAATGGTCTAGAAACACATCAAAAGAGCTCCTGTTGAGGGGCAAGAACAATGACAGATTGCCAGCAAATTCCAGAAGCTTCATATGATGTGAAGGGGAAATAAATGTATTTATTTTTTTCTACTCAATATTTCCTTTCATTGGAAGCAGAGATTCTGGATCAGACTACTACTATATATTTATTGTACAGTAGATACAAAAATCTACAAGATGTGAGAAAACCTCAAGATGTCACTTCCGCTCTCTATGAACGAAATAGGAACAGCCCAACATAAGCTTATGTTATTCTTTACTAATCAGCTGTTAATATTACAATAAGCATTTAGCTAAGGAACTTGAGTAAGATCTTTTGTTTGTTTGTTTTGTTGTTGTTTTTGTTTGTTTGTTCTTGTAATGGGAAAAATGAAGCAACTTATTTCATAACCTGCTTAACTGATCAGTTTTTTCAAGTTTAAAATTTTAGCAAGAAAATTAAATTTCCAAGTCTACATTTTTTTATAGCCTCTGATAAGCACAGAAGAGCTTTTAACACCTTAATAGCTTCATGCTTCTATATCAAGCAAATTGATTTGTTTGTTACTCACTTTTTGCGATAAGCAGTGGTGATGCAGAAAATGAGTAGGAAAACTAACAGTAAAACAGCAGCAGATGTTCCTCCAGCTATGTAGATAATAAACCATTTGTGATCCCAAGTTGCTAGAATATGATTGTAATAAATATTGTTAGAATTTTGTATAAAACATCATGAACTTCCCATGACAGACTAAGCTGAAAATCAACAATTATGTAGACACATTATCCCATGAGATCTCAAGCTCAATATTCAGATCTCACAACCATTACCTCATTTCTGAAGAGCCTTTGTTATGCTGAACTAGCGCTTACAAAAGCTGCGACTGAGATGATGGAAGGTGAATGAACACAGCACAGCAGTATGAAAAAAAAAACAACAGAGATGTCTTGTATATTCCTTTTCCTCTCATTCCCTCCTGTGGTGAAAAAGCAGTCCAACAGCATTCATAAGTGACTCAATATATAGTCAATAAAAGCACTCTGATGACTTAAATGAATATCCTTGACACTGTAAAGGTTTTCCCATAAGATACATGCGTAACAAACTTACATTAATTCTATGAGTAACGAGACAGTTTCTCAGCCCCAGAATTCAGTGCTTCACACTTTTATCACTTATTTTCGACTCTGATTCAAAATAAAATCTGTTCATTTTTATAATAAAAATATTTCCACAAAAAATTCTTCTGTTTTGATCAATTTTTTATAGTCCTCTACTGCAAATAATTTGGTTATGGATGTCAGGAAACTCACCCTATTTGTTCCAGTATTAGCAAAAATTATTTCTTTGAGAATCACGACTGAGATAGGGAAAGTTACATTTATGGTAGTTTGAGCTTTGCAAACGCATAGTCTTCTCCAATATGGAATCACTTCTTCAAATAAATCTACAGATCAACATGTAATAACGAGGGGGTCAAGATGAGCATGATGTCTTCAAGGTATGAGTCAACATATTCTTAAAGTATTCAAGCTCGTGGAGAGGGAGTCATTCTTTCAAGTGAAAAAAGCTGGAGAAGTAATATGCTCAAAGTCACGTAGCAAGTCCACAATTCTAGTACTCAACATAGTTATTCATTTAAAATATGTATTTTTATCATCAGTTAGTGCTATCATGAAAAAGAAGAAGAAAAAAAGTATGTCAAACCACAGAATTTTAATTCAGTTTTTGCAGCCCACCACAGTATGCTATTTCCTGCTTCTGTTGCATCTCTGTGCTAGCTGTCTGCAGACTTGAGAGTAAATACCACAAAAAACAAGCAATCACAAATAGAAAGTAATAAACACCGTATACAGTGTATTTGTGACTAGCAGTAGCAGCAAACGTCTTTGTCAGGTGGTTTTACCAACTTCTAATAATCTCAAGCTTCTAGCAAACTCCAGTGAGCTTATGTAATGCACTGCTTTGATGAGAACGAGAGTCTGTCCAAATATGTACTGAAGAAATATTTCCTGCATATTCTTCAGTTTCTCAGCATGTAGCAATAAAACAAAGCAAGGCATACAAAAAGGTGAGGATGCTCCAGGGTGGAAAAAGAAGGCTGAGGGGAGGCCTGATGGCAGCTGCAGCTCCTCACAGGGAGCGGAGGGGCAGCGCTGAGCTCTGCTCTGTGTGACAGCGACAGGGCCCGAGGGAACGGCATGGAGCTGTGTCAGGGGAGGGGCAGCTGGGGGTTAGGGAAAGAGTGCACCAGAGGATGATCAAGCATGGAACAGAAGACAGACCCAGGCTGCCCAAGTTCAAGGAGCATTTGGACAACACTTTCAGATACAGGGTTTGTATTTTGGGTGGTCCTGCATGGAGCCAGGAGCAGGACTCAGTGATCTTTGTGGGTTCCTTCCAACTTGGGATGTTCTATGATTCTACAATAAAAAGGGAAACTTCAGTATAAAGAGGTCATGGGGTGCTGTTTTGTATTACCTAATACGAGATAGAGAACATATCTTATGGACACAAAGTTGTTCTGTGTGTTTCAGATAAAAACTAGCAAGTTATTGGTGGGCAATAACTACTTAGATTAGCTCTCTTTAACGTTCTAGACAGTGTAGAGAGAAAGAGAGCAGTTGAAGATGAAACCACAGCTGCCCCAAAGAGCTTTAATTATGGATAGACTAGAAAATTATATGCTTAATTCAAAGACAAATGAAAAAGAATCGGTATTGCTAATGACAGTAATCTCAGCACACCATCTGCTGAGCCATCACCAGTTGGCTTTTCTCTTGGATCAAACTACCCATTGAAACCAGCTCAGGTATGTCTGTTTAGTATTAATGTGCTCATCGAAAAACATAACAAAAAAATGCTGAATACAGAAGGGTCTTCTAATTGGATTCCAATATTACTTCACTCAAAAGAAAAAAGAAAGAGAACTCTCTCAAAAGTTTACACTGCTGAAGGTATGTGACACAATAGAGGATGTTACCTGATTATGCAAACTAATGACTTCTGTCACAACTACAAAATGTAGACACTCTACTTCCAGCATGTTTTCAATGGCTACACATTTGAAATGACAGAATAAGTGCATATGCATATGTCCAGCTTCAAGAAAAATTATTTTATTTTTTTCAAGTTCTTGGCTACTTGCCACAGAAAATCTTCATCCGTGCCAATGAGTACTTAGAGGAATAAGGAGAAAACACTCTGTAAGCAACAAAGAAATTTTTGCTACTCTGTTCAAAACTGTGTTTTTAATTATCATCTAGGGTAGGTGAATTTGGATAGAATTCCAGACTTCAGCAATGTCTCCATCCTGCAGGCCAAGCCCTCCAGACCTCATTTTTCCTTTTCATGGCATTTCACCTTCAGTTTATCAGGTCAAGATAACAATCTAGGACTGAATGAGTTTGAGAACTGGGATTATCAGCTGTCAGTTAAATTTGGATGAGAGAAGTCATTAGATTTTTTTGGAAGCAATAACAACTCAAAAGACCTTTTGCCTTTTCTCATCTTAATAAGTAAACCTTTCCTGAGGCAGTTGTTTTTGTTAACAATACAAAATCTATTGTAATTACCAACTTTAACATAACATTCTAGGTTTTGAAGAAACATGTCAGAGGTTTGCCAAGCGTCTCTTTAGCTCTTGTGTTCTCATCAAAGGCAATATGTTGATTTGAGTAAAATTCCTATTATTAGACAGTGTTTGCTCCCTCCATTAGCCTTGACATTTTCTCTACAAGACTCTGAAACTTTTCTGTACAAAGGCTTTAGTGCTTTGGTTTTGAGGAGAAAGTACTGATGGGGCAGACATTTATTTGTCCTAACAAGAGATTTTAACTGCACTGTGAATAACTACATGTAGCTTGTCACATGCCTTGCTGATCTGGCATGTAAGCTATGTAACTAGACATCACTGAAATAATTTTGCCCACAAGTGAAAGATAGAAATCTAGAGTGACTGCATTAATGCACAGAGAAAAGTGCTTTTTTGAGTAGAGATCCACAGACATAGACTGATATCTTGAATGCATGCATTCAAGAATTCATGTATGAAGAAGGAAGCTAAATTCACTCATACCTTGATTCTCCTCACCCACTACAACAGCATTATGTTGTGTGTATTTTCTGTGGCACAGAAGTACTGCTGCTTTCTTCCAGCTTGGAAGGATTGTGTGATAACCTGCTGTGACTGGACAAGGGCTGCCCTGCTTTTCATTTCATCAGCCATTTTTTTCTAAATGCTAGATTTTCCTTATGCTGACCTGTTATCTTCGTGATTACTTGGTTCCTGTTCTCTAAAACTGAAGGCATCAGGAAGCAGTTCTCGAGGTGAAAAGGCTCTTTTCTAGCTAAAATACACTGGAGACAATTTAGCAGTGCTCTGAAACCGAAGCAGCTTGCTATCAGCCATTTTAGGCATTAGTTGCTACACAGATTCTGCATAGAGATCAGTCATATAAAGCTTTTGTGTTTTACAGTAGTTTTCATGCAAAATAGGTGGGTTCAAAATGATAGTAAATTGTAACAAAAAAAAAAAAAAAAAAGTATGAACAAAGCAGAAACCAGAAAGAAAAAAAAAAAAAAAATTAGGCACCAGACCTTCCTTACATCATTAACTCAAGTCTCACTGGCATGATCCAAATTCAATCCATCATCCTCATGCACAAATCACCAATGCCCAGAGACAAGTCTCAGACTGCACAGAAGGTAGTCCCAGGGGCTGCCCAGCTGGCACTGTCTCTAGTGGCCTAGAAACCACTGCAGAGCCTTACCCAGCCACCTGAAACAGCTGAAGTGGCATTTTAAAGTTTATCCATAACACAGGTAAATCAGTAGGGAGAAATGTGACTTCATTATGCCTTTTTACTTTCATCTCCTGCCAATACCAAAAGGTGCATTTGTGCTGCAAGCCTCTGAATTTGCACACACTGAGCTCAGATGTCAGCCCAATTCCCTGGCTGCTGCCAGAGAGAGGTGTTCAAAGCCTGTAAATTTTCATTTTGAAATTAAATCTTTCCACAACATTTAGGTCTTCAGGATGAAATAATAGTTTTTCCATGTTTTCAATTTCTTTCATTCTCCCTTTCTTTTATATACCAATGTACCAATACTTATTTATATACCAAAACAAAGTTATAAGAAATTTGCTTCTTTCCTTCAGAAACCCGCTGAAAAGAATAAATCTAATCAGAGGGAAAAATATGGTAAGTAAAAATTAAAAATTTGTTCAGACGTGAAATATGGTGACATGACCATATTAGCAGAATTTTCAGAAACAGCAGAACAGTGAGGAGCATACAGAAATTAATCTGAAGTCTCTTGAACATGTTACATAATTATGTAATACTCAGCCTTCTGTTTCTGCAGCTGTTGTTTGGCAAATCCACACTGATTTACATATGTGTTACTTTATGTTTTCTAGGTTTTAAGGTCAAAAACAGATTTGTAGAACTGTCATTTCAGCTGGAAATTCTGTTACTGTTAAACAAAAATAACAATTTTTGGTGGGAAAGAGCAGGCAATGATACTGAACGTGTCCCATGGTTTTGTTTTCACTGATGTTGAAAAACATTAAATGAAGCATGCTGACTTCTACTGACGCAACTGCAAGAGCAGCCAAGGCTTTTCCCACACCTAAATATCTGTTCTCTTACATTCCTCCTCTTTTCTCCATAGGAATCTCATGTTATTTCTCCTTGCAATATACTTCCACCTTCAGACAAGAAGCAAGCTTCATTTTTCTACTGTGTAATCTCTCAGAATCTGTGGTTTTAGAATTATTATCATTTCTGCAGATAATCTCATGTCCTTACTTTATATCTCCTTTCCCACAAATTTCTTCCTCTTCAGAAATTCTTAGAATCTTTAAATACACAGCTTCTCTTAAAATAAACACAAAAAGTTTATTATTTTTCCTCTTACTCTCTCTCAACCAAAACAGAGTTCTCCCTATTACTATTCACACTGCAACTATTCTGCGAGCTCCTAGACTCTGTGTTTCTGAATGTCTCTGTCACTGGCCAAGGTAAGAAGATTTGCAGTACCCATGCAGAATTACATCAACAAAATAAAAACACTGGGAAGAGTTTGGTACCAAATCCAAGCCTAGACTGTGGCTTAGCTGTAACACTTACTTGAAGAAAATGAAGTGTCTGAATGGATAGAACATACACAAAAATTAGCACATTTAGTTTCTGTCATCACTCTTTCATTAAAGCTACACCAAAGCAGAGTAAGAAACTCTGAGTGAAGGTCTTCACAGGGTCTGTGGGAGCTGACACCTGGCCTCTCTCTGCTTTCCTCTTAGCATTTCTCCATATCCCCATGGAACTATTAGTTATGCATTATGAAACATATCTAAGCATTAAAGGCAAACAATTGGAAATCGTTGTTGCTTCACTTCTTTTGGAATAACAAGAAAAAGCAAAATAAAGTGTGTCATAATGTAGAGTGTTTTAGAGAGAGACAATGAACTGTTTTCTGAATCACACTTGAGCTTCTTCAGTGGTTTCATAACTTTTTTCTCCAACAGTAATGCTTAACTATGCTGGTGTTAAAACCAGCTGTGATAAACAGAATTTTCTTCAAGATTAAAACAGGCGTGGAATCTAATGTCTTTCTTTACTTTTTGTTTTGTTTTGTATTTAACTAGAAAGAATTTGCATAGGTAGGTCTTATAGTTGAGGCTGTTTGGCAACTCATTATTTGATTTAGTCTTGGTACAAGAAACAGTTTGGAGCAAACAAAATATTTTAATTGCTCTACAAGTTGCAAGTGCCTGATTATATGAATACATTCAATATTTTGAAAATTGACTGTTTAAAAATTTCAGAGGTAAGAGAAATTATTCGCCTGATGCTTCATCACATTTTGTTCATTTTCCTGGACTTTTGTGGTCAAGTGTTCAGAGTAAAATAGATCAACTTTTTCTTCCTGAGTGCATTCTCAGTACCTGTATCATAGATGAAGCACATTCTGAAGCTTTATACTGCATGCCACAGCTCTACATGCTGCCAAACAGATGTCTGCCAGCACTCATTTATTACCACTAACAAAGGCAGTACCAAAGACAGCAGAGAGCTGGCCTGAATGCTACAACAGGAGAAGAAGGGCTGGGGTGGTACAAGAACTCTGTTTTCAAAAGGCATTCTACACAGAAGAACTAAAACTGAACCCTTTTTACAGTCATAACAGAACATAGAACTAAAAGTGGGATTTAGCTCACAGTTTGAGCAATCCAATTTTGTCTGTCTGCGTATGGAGACCTAAGCTCCCATTATAATCAAACTGTGAAAATAGTCCCAGCAAAACCTGAAGAATTATTCAGCTTCCCCTATGGAAATTCCTTACTTGAACAAAGCACAGTCCATTCTACAGATTCTACATTTAAAACAGAAGTTTGCTCTTAGCTCCCGCTGGAAGACAGGTCTCTCACCTAGGACCGAGGTTCATGCCTTGCAGTGCACTGTGTTAATGGGGACCGCCCCACGCCTTCAGGAGAACAGTGATCTCCCCCTGCAAACTCTGCAGTCTCCTCTTTCAAAGAGTCTCCTTCCTATCATCAAATCAGCTTCTCACAAGCAGATCTGAAGTCCTGTTACGAAATTAGACAAGCTAAACCAGCTTATTTCTGTGGAAACCAGACTGATTGTTAACTTTGTCATCTTTCTCACACTGCTCATTTGAATGTGGCATTTGAATAAACTCTCATTTGTTACTGGAGTGTTATTTATTATGGGTGAAGATGCTAATGCCTCAGAAGGTCCTGGAAACATTTACCACTACCTTCTTTACTTACCAACAGTGAAACTCATCTCAAAGGTTTTATTTCTTCCAGTAGCCATGCAGCGGTACTTTGCGAAGTCGGAAGCTGTGACGTTTTGAATGACAATCGTTGAGCTTGCCTGACCAGAGCAATCCACCCGTGCACGTTCTATGAAATCTGAACCAAATCTTTGCTCTCCTACTGAGTTACACAGGACAATGGTATCTGTCCCACCTGCTTTAATCTTTTCCCACTTCACTTGCTGCACCGAACCTCCAATATCGTAACGGCAAGTAAAAGTGACAGTTCCTCCTGGCTTGGCAAACATCAGATGATTTTGTCTCTCAGATATTTCAAAGGCATCTGCTGAAAAACAAACAAAAACAGGAAAAAAGCCCACTGTCATTTATACTTACATATGAGTCTATTTCAGTGCTTTTCTAGACCAAATAGCTTTAACGGAACTGTGAGGTTGTTCTGACACTCCAAGAAGGCTATTTCTATAAATTTTGAATATATGAACAGTTAAAGCAAATATTCAACAGCGTAAATTATGGGATCAGTCACATAAAACTTGTGATATTCTTATTCTGCCTTCACTTCATTGCTTATAAAACTAAAATAGTTTAATGTGCCCTTGAGGACATGTATTAGCAAATTATATTACATCACATTCCGGCCTATGAACTCTAATTCAAAAATCTCACCATTTAAGATGAAAAATATTCTTAAATACTCCTATACTCAGGAGAAGCCTATATGACAGCCAGGCTATTTGAATGGAGACTTACAGATAAAGTCAAGATTACAGCCATATACAGATCATAGATGTATTATATTTTAAATCTTTTAGACTGAAATTTCCTTTTTCTGAGTTTCTGTTTTTATTAATAGAATTCACTGTTTACACATCAAATAAATACTGAAAAAAACTTCCGAAGCAAGTTTGTCAATGTTTCTGGTATTCAGAGACTCAACCGGCACGTGGCTTTTAGAAACACCTTTGTAATGCATATTTTTCACAGTTAGGACTAGCACTGTCATCTTTTTGAAGACTTTGGTGTTGAATAAGATTAAAGATCCAACTGCTTTTTGTACACTGTGAAAGGACTGATCTTTCAAACAGTTCAGTGAGATTCTGTATTTTATTTATGTCTTTATGTCAAAAAATATCACTAGTATATACTCATGTGCTTTCCTCTATGTAAGGAAACAACTGCAATCCATGAAAGAAAATTAAGAAAACTGCACAGGAAAATTGATATTCATTAAATGCATGAAAATCGGTTAAACAAACAAACAAACAAAAACTTAATATGAATTTATAGCCAGATTCATGGAATTGGATGGTTGCAGCAGCAGTCTGGATGGAACATACCACTGTAGGACTGAGCTAAATTTAGATCCTGCTTGGTATAATATTTTTATTATAAATCTAGGAGAAAAAATGCTGGTAAATTATATTAATTGGAATGCTGGTAGTATTGAAGATGTCAAAATTATAGGTGCTGGAGAAATCACCAATATGGGGTGACCTACCTAGCCTCTAAGCTAGCTGCAAAAGATGGCAGGATTTCATGTGGGCAAGAATACCACCCTAAATCTAGGAACAAATGATTCCATTCGTGTTGGCAGGATGAAAGTTTCGCTGTGGCAGTCTGACTTCTGACACTTGCCTGGTCTCCATGAAACAATGGAAAATAGGAATGAAAATGTCTAGTCTACAGTTTTTAATAATTTATCAATGGAACAGAGAACAGAAAAATTACATTCTTTCAGGCTTTGGAGACTAGAAAGATTGAAATATTGAAATGCTGAAAGAGAAAAGGAACCAAGTCTAATGAGTTTACCTAAAAAAAATGAATGAAGAACCTGAAGATCCACGCAGACTGCAATGAAGGAGACAGAAAGTTAATGATAGACAAGGACAGAAAAGAAAGAAATTCATTAAACCAAAAAGAAGATATAACTCAGGCTGAGAGATCTGGGGCTGTTCAGCCTGGAGAAGAGAAGGCTCTGGGGAGAACTGATATCTGCCTTTCAGTACCTAACGGGGGGCTGCAAGAAGGGAAGGAACAGACTCTTTAGCAGGGTCTGCTGTGACAGGACAAGGGGAAATGATTTCAAACTAAAAGAGGCGAGGTTTAGACTGGATATAAGGAAGAAGTGTTTTACAGTGAGGGTGGTGAGGCACTGGAACAGGCTGCCCAGGGATGCGGTGGATGTCCCATGCCTGAAGACACTCAAGGCCAGGCTGGATCAGATTCTGAGCAACCTGATCTAGCTGTGCTTGTCCCTGTTCATTGCAGGAGAGTTGGACTAGTTGGTCTTTATAGTCATTTCCAACTCAAACAATTCTATTATTCTAAGAATTTACCCAGAGAAGTATTATTCATATGATGGCACTTGACACTTAAAAAATATGTTCCTGAAGCCACTATACTAGAAAAAGTATAAAATTTTATTTTATTCTGATTTTTTAGACAGAGAGCAGATTCTGACTGGCTAGGAAAAATGGGTAAATAAAATGGGAAATGATATCACATCTCTCTTTTGACCATCATATTCTAACAGGTCAGATCCTTTCCTCCTATCCCACTTTCCACTGGGTTCCAATAACTGTCTGCTTAACAAATAATGTGTATATTTGTCTTCTTTGCTGTGCAGCCTTTATACTTCTAATGTGCAAGCCCTACTACTGCTATTCCTTGGGAGCCCCCATGCATCCGCATCTGGTCCTGTGTGTGTGCTCGTTTTCCTACTCATTTCCTGCCAATGTCACCCCAACGCTTCTCATATCTAAACATCCTTATTAGTGAAATTATAATGTATACCTGTGATTATGTACCTCCCTCCTTCCAGAGAAATTCCACCTGATCCAAAAAAGGCAGCACCAATGACTACATAAAAATGGTCCTGCTGCACATTTGCGACAGAGATACATATTACACATATGGTAAACTGTGAAGAGTGCGAATCAAGAAATCACGAAAATCACAATCATGAATATCTATTCTTTTAATTCATTAGCTGTGTTGTATTTGTTCAACAATATATCACAGCTTCCTAATAATGTGTAATACTGCTATATACTATTGTGTTCCGCAACTTGTACATTACAAAGCTGATGTTGCCTTGCAACTTCAGTGAAAATATTCCAGGATGCAAATCTTAATATATTTGTATAATTTTCTGTACTTAAATATAATAAATACAATGCTAATAATCACAAAATCCTAAAATCATGTAGGTTGGAAAAGACACTAATGTCATCTAGTCCAACCATCAGCCTATCTCCACCATGTCCACTAACCATGTCCCTCAGTGCCACATTCCCATGTTTCCTGAACACCTCCAGGGACTGTGACTCCACTGCTTCCCTGGGCAGCCTGTGCCACTGCCTCGCTGTTCGTTCCGAGAAGAGATGTTTTCTTAATATCCAACCTGAACCTTCCCTGGCACAACTTGAGGCCATTTACTCTTGCCTTGTTAAAAGTTAAAAGAACTTAGGAACAGCCAAACTAAAATAGGAACATTTTTTTATATTCTCAGTCACTATACACTCTATCACAGTTATTTTCACAGACACTGTGATAGATTTTAATTCTTTGCTTTGCATGCATATTTTACCTGACAGTATGAAGCAAAGTTTAGGCATTTGCAGTCCTGATGAAAGATATAAATCACTTTTATCCTTACAGTCTGGTACTGTGCAAAACTTGATTATGTAATGACAAGCAGTGGAGAATCAGGCCTATATATTTCTAACTCAATTTTTCAAGTACACTGAAATGTTTTAGGCTTTTGTTTTAAACAATTGTCCCATTTTTATTTTGACATCCACATTAGAACTGTTCTTTCATCTTTCTTCTCCTCTGCTTAAGCACTTGCTTTATTTAGCATCTTTCTGAACACAGTTTCTTTGCTTTCAGCCTGGTATGCGTGGGATAAGCACCTCCTGTTCTGAGAAATATTTTTATGGAAAAAAGGCACACCCGCACAACTTCGCCCCCGCATGCACACAACTCGAGGTGTCACACCATGTCAACATTTCAGAAATGCTTTAAAAATGTACTATAGCTCCTGATAAAAAGACTTCCCCTGCCCTCTGCTCATTCTGGTCTAAGCTGCTGCTGTCCGCTCTGCCTCCACTGTAGTCCTGTCATTGCTCCTCCTGAAGAGAAAGCAGTAGGTGGTGACAGCACTCAAGGGAGCCACATTTTTCTTTGCTTAGTAAAATATAATGGCTCCACGTTTGAAACCCTCCTTGTATCTTTTTTGGCATAATGATATCTCATCATATTTTGCGACTACACATATTTCCAGTTGGTTCAGGTCCATTAGACATATAGAGAGAAAAAAATAAGCACACATATTTTAAAAAACATAATCTTTCAATGTATTTCTGGAAAGTAAATATTAGATACATTGAAGCATGAATGAGTGCAAACCAGCTTCTTAGGATTTAAAGGATTTAGCAACTAAACTGCAATTCTGCAGCAGAGAATCAATGAAGTCAAGAAATTCCACTTAGGAGGGAAAACAAAATAATTCTGTATTTTTTTTCCTTGTTATAGAGAACTAAAAGTCAAAATAAATGTTATGTAAAATTTTGTTCCCCATTCTTTTGGCTAGATATTTTAGACTTTCTACTCTTTATTCCTGTCCTATTCACTTCTGTTTGTTTGGTTTTTTGTTTGTTTCATTCTTTTGATCTCAGAAAGGGTTAGCTCATTGTGATTCATCACTGGAAAGTTACTTAGATACTTAGTCTTGTTTTCAGCTAGATCATTTATTTTTAAAGTCAGTGAAAAGTCTGTGACGTTTTAATTACAGTTAATCATGACTTCCACCTGTCTCATATCTCTAATCTTACATCAGACTCCAGAGATTTACTCTGGACTACAAAAATATCTATGTCATACATTTCTGGGAGGTTCATGTTGGATATCTGGAAAAGGTTCTTCACCAGAGGGTGTCGGGCACTGGAACAGGCCCCCCAGGGCAGCGGTCACAGCACCAAGCTGTGTTCAAGATGTGTTTGAACAGTAATCTCAGTCATATTGTCTGATTTTTGGGTTGTCCTGCTTAAAGCCAGGGGTTGGGCTTGATGATCCTTGTGAGTCCCTTCCAACTCAGGATATTCTATGATTCCTTCTAGTTTAAAGCTATTAACAAAGAAAATATTATTCATACTTCAACATTAGTACTGCGACTTCAGAAAGACAAAATTTCAATAGAGTAAAATAAAATGCACTGAAAGAAATATTTTTACAGCTTTGCATGTTTCTGCTTCTCTGCTGAAGCACTGAGTTTAAGCAGAGGCCTAAGGACTAGCAGCACTAGAGTTATACTGTTAACATCAGTTGCTGCTGACCAGTGCACACAGTGATGAGAAATGAACTCACGTCATATCTTCAGCCACCCCAGAACACAGATGTTTTCTGTGCTCTTCTTGGATCTCTAGGTCAGGACAAGCTCATACTGCTCAAACTGCTGATATCAAAGCCATCTTTAAAACTGTTATCCTCAGGAAGTACTAATTTCCACTAGAAACAGCAAATGAGCTTAGGAGATTTTCCAAAACTGCAAAGTTAACTTAGCTCCATCACAGAGACAAGTTCCCAGGTTTGATGAAGCTTTGTTTGTGTACACTGTTGTCTTCCACTGCTTATAATAAGGAGCGACAAAAGAAATTGTAGATGAAAAGCAGTCTCAAAATTTTATGAAGATGAACTTTCTGCAGGGATTTCTACCTTCAAGAAAATCAACATTTAGATGAAAAAATACTTCAAAGCTGACGCCTTTGCCCTTCCTCAGTATTCTAGATTGGAATTGTTTTTAGCTCCCAAACTAACATCTTGTGTGCATGTGCCACATAATTCTGTCTCTAAAAAATAGACTGTCTTTTTTTTTAATGAAAAAGGAAAAGGGGGATATTTGGCTACTATGTAAGTTGGAGCAGGTAAAGATCTTGATTTCTTATGAGTTATTGGCTCAAGTTCTACAATCAGACTGAAAACCATCACTAGTGCCATGTTTGAAAAGGATGTATTTTTGTTACAGAGAGTATTTAGATTGTAAGAGCTAAAAGTTTTAATACCCCTATACATTTACAATCTCATTTTAAATTATATTATAACAATCTGGTGAATACATCTGTACCAGTTATTAATTCTCTGTGACTTTATAGACACTTAGCACCCAATTTTAAATCACCTTCAACTCAAGTTTGTTTGTGCACGCTGCACAACTCCTCGTTATTTTACTCAGTCTTTAAAACTGAACTTTAGTTACATGGGGTGCAAGGAAAGGAAGAAGTCAGAGAGAGAGAGTATGGTGCAATAAGAGTAAGAAAATCATCTGCTATTCAAGTACAAACATTTCTGAGCCAGAAAAATTTGATTGTTAGGAAATAGATTATCCAAGAAGAACAGAAAATGCATTATGCCAGGGTTTGCCTGCAGGTGTAATGTAATGGTGTAAGAGGTCAGTAATGTAATGGTGTAAGAGGTCAGAATTTGAGATTTTCGCTCTCTCCAGGAATTTAATCAGTTCAGAATAAAGGGATTTACTCACAATAGGAGTTCTAGGAATGACAGAGGATACTGTCCTCAGCCTTCACTTACTGCTTATTATTTTATCAAAATGGTTGAAAATAATAAATGCTATACTGGAAAAATGCATGTCACATCATAAGTATGTGCATGCATGTGTGTGTGCACATATGCCTGTGTGCAGGTTTGTGCCTCATTGCTCACATCTTATAAGAGAGATAATCAGAGATAGAATCATAGAATATCCCAAGCAAGAAGGGACACCCAAGGATCACCAAACCCAACTCCTGGCTCCATACAGGACAGGACCATCTAAAATCAAACCCTATGTCTGAGATTATTGTCCAAACATTCCCTGAACTCCGGCACTTGGGTCTGTTGCCCTCTGTTGCAGACCCTTTCCCTAACCCCCAGCTGCCCCTCCCCTGACACAGCTCCATGCTCAAGGTGAGGCCACACAGCACAGAGTGGAGTGGGACAATCCTTCCCTTGCTGGGCCTGATGCACCTCAGGGTGTGGTTGGCCCTTTTGGCTGTCAGTGTAGAACACAGTACATCACAATTGAATCCATACAGGATAGAAAAGGTGGGGGAGAGGGAAAGAGACAAATATTTCTCAGGAGGAAAAGCCAATGCTGGAAAAACAGTGGACAATGTATATACATACCCACACTACCCAGCCCCATAGATGATATAATGCCTGAGAGTGCAACATGAAGTTGCCTTTTTTTTTTTTTTTTTTTTGGCCCTGCATCTCAGAACATAACTATTATTTTAATGGATTGTTTTATGAACTGAATACATATTGGATAAATATTTCACAATAAGTTTGTTATGCAGTTTGGAACCAGGTAAGAATGTAAAAGAAATCAATATATCAACATTCTATGCTGCTTATTTCCTCTTCATTTCTTTTTGTCTTTATTGAATTATAAATTATATTGCCTGTCAGACAGACCGGCTGAAAGAAAAGTTCATAATTAGAAATATAAACAGTAGAAAGAGGATCTACTTCTTGGGAAAAATGTTGGATGAGAAAACTATGTGAATCTATAATTCACCTTTTCACCTACCTCTGTTCATTTCATAACCTAAAACATATTTTTCCAAATGAAACATTGTCTGTCTTGGATAAATTAATGATGTATATCCTTAATTTCAAATATATTGAAGTTGTCAATATACACTTTCTGTTATCCTCTGACATTGCACACACTGATGATTTCCAAACACCATTTTCTCAAAATTTCATACATATTCTTTAAAGTTTGTTTAAAAAGAAAAAAAAAAAAAAAACAAAGTAATAAAACATCTGAATCTAAATCTGGGTGTCACAGAAGTAAAGGTTGATACTAGATATAATATGCTAATAAAATTGAATTTCACAGTGGTTACTGCAGTGGCATAGAACTAGGGATTAGTAGCTGGGAAGCATAAGCATTTTTGTCTTATGAAGTCAGGGAAATACTTACAAAATAAAAAAATAAATAGTGAGGTAAATAAATAAATAAATAAAATTAGAGTTGAATTCACTTTACTCAATTCCAAGTTAGTTTTTAGCTTCCTAACTTCATTCCTGCATGTTTCATGCAGAACTTCTAGCATTTTTACTCAATTTCCCTCTTGTCTTGATGGACCATTGGAGGAGGTTATCCTTCATAATCAGCACGCGCTCTCACAGCCTGTTTTTCGTCATCCATAGGATTCTTCTAAGCAGATGCCTGAATAGGCCAAAATCTAGTTTTCTGAAGCCTAGAAGATCTTGTTTTTTCACTTTTATCACCTTCTAATGGGATCATGAACTCCAACATTGCATGGTCATTGCAGGCAAGGTTGTCCCTGACCTTCAAATTCCAACACGTTCTTCCTTTTTTCTAACTTTAAGGTTTAACATAGTGCATCCTCATCAGCCACTTAATCATCTCTGTGAGGAATTTATCGTTACTGCACTCTAGAAATCTCCATGAATTCTTGTGCTCTGCTATGTTTCTCCACACAGGTAGTTTAACTCTCTGACAAGGATCAAAGAATGGCAAGCTTCCTCCTGTACTCTGAAGAAGGCCTCATCTACTTCCTCCTTGCAAGGACATTGGTAGCAGACACCCACCATAGCAGAGCCCATGTTTGTCTGCCCACTATTACCAACCCACAGACTCTCAGATGGTTCGTCATCCACTAGTAAATAGAGTTTCCTGCATTCCCACTGTTTTCTTGCATAAAAGGCAACATAGAATCGCAGAATTGGAATTTTGGCTGAAAGGGACTGCTAGAGATCATCTAGTTCAACCCTGCTGCCAAAGCAGGCTCCCTAGACCAGGTTGCACAGGTAGGCATCCAGGCGTGTCTCCACAACCTCTTTGGGCAGCCTGTTCTGGTGCTCCGTCACCCTTACTGCGAAGAAGTTCTTACACACATTTGTGCAGAACTTCCTATGCTTCAGCTTGTGGCCATTTCCCCTTGTTCTACTCCATGCACCACTGAAAAATAGACTGGCCTTGTCCATTTGCCTCTCGCACCTTGGAAATTTATAGATATTTATCAAATCCCCTCTCAGTTGTCTTTTCCCAAGTTCCCAGTTTACTCAGCCTTTCCTCATAAGAGAGGTGCTCCAGGCCCTTCTGTCCACTTCTTCTGGCTTGTCCTTTGTAAAGAGCCTGTATCCATCCATTGCAGCACATGAGTAATGGAAGCCATCCTAATGAGATCATAGCTCTGTAGCTACACGTAGAGTTCTGATTCCTTGTTTGTTTCCCCTACAGTGTCAGTGGAGCACAGAAACTTCAGATGGTTATGCAGGTTTCCAAAAAATGTGTGAGAGCTTCTCCACAATGCTGCCCCCCAGCATTTCCTCATTTGAGTGCACACATTTGAGAAGGCCATTCTTCTGCCTTGATTTGTTGTTTTCAAGGTTTTGCCCTTAAGTGTCATCCCAACCCAGCTGACTTTGTTCATTCATGGGTTGCCATCTGACTTTCCTATTGTCCTGTTAAAGGTCCCCTCACCAGTTTTGAGACTGATCAGCCTAATGGGAAAGGTGATTTTTCCCAACTTACTCATCTGGATCCTGTTTCTTCTTAATGGTTCATGATCTTCCAAATGGGTCCCTGATGATAAAACTCAACAAAGAGCAAATAGCACCAATAGATGAACAACTCAGAAGTGAGACTCATCTTCAAATTATCATACATCAGTTAATAATTGTAGTATCCAGTGAACACAAAAATTGTGTTCATTAAGAAATGCTTAGAGGGAATATATAAACAAACTCTTCAAAATTATCTTATGCTGGTAAAGAGCACTACTCCTCATAGATGATTTTTCCTTAACATTGCACACTCTGGTACAAACACAGAAACTAAGAGTACTTACTACTATTTTCCTTCTTAAAAACCAACAAGAATTATTTAAAAAAGAAATTAAAAAAATAAAAGCAACAAAAACAACATACACATACAAAAAAAAAATACAATAAACAGTGCTGAATAAAAGAGCCTGCATGTTATAACTGACTGCTAGCCAAATAGAACAAAAATCACATTTTCTGTTTCTGGAAGATAATTTTTCTCATGTATATAAACCATCTATATAGGCAAGATAAAGGACAGAATATTCAGCTTCATTCAGTAATGCAGAGGCTTTAGCAGGAACATTTTAGCTGATTTATTTCAAGAATGTAATATATAAATTGGAGACAATTCTGATGAATATAAAAATAGTGAAATTCAGAAGAATGAGCTAAGAAGGAAAGTTAACTATTTTTGTTTAGAACAGAGGGATGACCGAATTTTGACAATATGGGAGCTTTCCTTCTATTTTTCAAAGGGAAGTACTAAAATGAATAAGCTTTATATTAAACATAAGGTATCTAGGTTAGATGTAATGGGGAAAAAAATCTCATTCCAAGGCTGGTTAAGCACTAGAATAACTATGCAAAAATATTATGCATAAATTTCCAATATGGGAATTGGTTATGGATGATGCTTATAATTCCTCAGAATAGAGATGGATGAGATGAGTTTGCAAAATCTTTTCCAACCTGATTTTTCCACTTTTTTTGTAATTTGTTTTGATGTAAACTTTTCCTCCAGAAGGGAAGCTTTTCCTTCTGCTCTACTCCAAACAGGCTTTTTTT
>JAOWBP010070715.1:6210-31240 GCA_028571105.1 Tragopan temminckii
ATTAGATGCTAATTTATTTTTTTTAACATTTTTAAATTTATTTTTGGATTTGTCTATAAATTTAATGATATGATAATAATTTAGATTTTTTTTATAAAATTGTCAATAAATTTTAAAGAATTATTCAATAAATAAATGATTAAGTTAGTTAATAGAGTAATTGTTGTAGACGGTCAATCGATGATCGTGGCTTACGATAATTTTTCAAAGGTGTTGTGCTAACAATCACACCAGATGGTCCAGCTTTATTTTCTTCAGCTAATCTTTGTAAGTTTTGTGATGAAAGACGAGCCAAATTAGCACAAATACGTGCATCTTCATCCAGGCGAGAAAAGAACGAGCTCTTTCGCTTTTTGAATGGGGAAAATTTAACTTCCTGTAGCAAGCTTGTCCAGAACCAATCATCCACCAAGAATAAAGCTTGCATAATCATCACTTGTTTGGCATTCTCGGACATCAACTCCTCTGGTGATTTCTTTCCGAAATCCGAATCACCAACTATGGTTGGACCAAATATATTAGCCAATGCCGATGTTGTCATCTTGGTGACGCGTTCAGCGTTTGCCACCGCTTTCAAATGCAGCATCATGAATGCTAGTGAATCTCGATATGAAAGTGGCAAACTAATGACCAGTTCCTTCAATGTTGCCATGGGACCATCCTCTTCTTCGAAATCGGAACCAGATGTTGAATGATCATTATTCATATCCATTCCGGAATCTGGACGTTCTTCCGATCCATTGGTGGATGTTCCATCATCGATTCTTTTCGGGATGGTTTGCAGAAGATTTTCTGAAACAAAAAATTTTAAAATTAACCATAAGACAAACACAAAACCATGATATAACTTACCAGCACAACTTTCAAATCTCGACCAATAAACTTTGCTGACCAGTGAATCATCCAACAATCGTAAAAACAATTTGACCACGCCACAAATTGTATGAACATCAATTATTGATGACAGATTCGGGATGCCATGTTTGGCTTCAAGTAACTTGTTACGTAAAACTAGAATTTCGCTTTCGACAGCACAAACACGATACAATCCAACCAGTGGTGATTTATCGGCAGTCATTGAATGATCGCTCATTGCCATATCAATTCGACGTTTGATTTCATTGCAGCAATGAATTAACAATGCTGGAACAGCTGGACGAGTTTTCGAATCAACAAAATCCACTATTGATATTTGTCCATATTGGCAATTGATTTTGGTTGAGCAGGATCCACTTCCAATAGCCAACATCTTCTTGACACCTTTGCCAGAGATAGGAGGCAAGCATGGTTTGGGCATTTGTAATGCGCAACGATGATGGGCCACACCATGACATTCCATACAAACCATGTATGTATTACAGAAACCGATTCCTTTATCGCAAACACAACAGGTCACCGATCGAATTGCTTTCTTCTCAGTATAACGATGATTTTTCGTGCTCAAACGTTCCGGTTCAAATTTAAACTTTTGGCTTATAGTGTTAATACGGGAACGGACCATTTCACGTTTGACCGGTGTTCCATTCGGTTTTATGGTAAGCGTTGATGGTGTTGGTTTCAACTTTGGCTCATTGTCTCCCACAATAAATCCGTTGTTCAAAACTGATGTTGCAGATTCTTTGGTATTAATTGGAGAATCTTCTTTGGATGCTTCTGGCACCGGGGTCAACAAATTCTGCTTTGTTGCATTTTTCAATATTGGTGTTGGCGATTTAGATGCCTTCATTTCTTCTTCTATATTTGCAGCATCAACTTTCGGAACTTTTGGTCGTGGTTCAGCATATATGTCGTCATCAGATTTATCAAACAAAAGACCATCATCAGATTCTTCGTCTTCATCTGGCAAACGTTGATTATCGCACAACAATGAAATTAATCGGGTTCGAACTGGTGAATCTTGCACCACGATTGATGCTCGTGATAAATGAGGATTCTGGCCAGGTTTAGGTGCGCCATTGTCCAATATCAAATCTCTCAAAGCAATCATTTTTTTCTTCAACCAATCGTATTCTTTTTGTAGTTGTTCCTTGGATTTGATCTCTCTGGCAAAAGCAGTTCGGATCGATTTCAAACGCATATCTTTCTTGTGATTCTCTTCTTGCAATTTGACATTTAGAGCATTTAGCTCACGGACATCTTTTAAGGATTGCTGCCATTTTTTACGAGTCTCTTCGTAATTCTTTGCCATTTCCAAGAATTTTTCTTTAAAATTAAAAACAAAATCAAAATTGATGCAAAAATTTAACCAATTTAAAATAAACTTACCAATAATATTGATAGTATTAGATGATTGACTTTGTTGATATCTGATATGGTCGTCGAACATGGCCAACGTTGACAATTCACCTTCAATTTTTCGTTTCATTTTTAATGGTGTTTTGTTAGCCATATTCGATAAGTCGGTTGGATGATTGTTTAGCACAAAAATTTAATTTCAATAAAATAAATGATGGGTTTGATTGGTTGTTGGCTCGCTCGCTCGTTCGTTCAAATAATGATGTCGTGTTTTAATTTTATAAAAAAATTCAATAAAAAAAATAAGATGAAATTATCGAAATTTGACTCATCGAACTCAAAAATGACCAAGTTATAACCAATTGTGTTTCGAACACTCAACGCACAACGAACACACACGCAAAAAACAACGGTCAAAAATTTGAAATCAACAAACCAGCACAGTTGTTGTGGTAGCAGCATAGCGCGATGATGCAAGCACAGCGCGCGCACCAACCACACAGCCAACCAACCAGTTGATTTTTTTGGTTATGGTCAAGTCACGTTCATAAACAACATGACCAAACAAAAGTTTTTGTTTGAACTTTAAAAAACTCAAAATAAAAAAAATGAATTAATTAATTTCAGTCATCGATTAAAAGCACTTGAGTAACATTATCAAATAGTCACAATCCACAAAAAAATCAAGATGAAATTTCCCATAAAATAGTTGAAAAAATTGAATTGTTCATTATCTTATCACCAGATGGCAGATGTGTGTCAACAATTTTTTCAGACATTATGATGCCATCTATTGACAAAATGAAAAATCATTGAATTGTTTATTCGAATGTAAATGAAGATACTGTTCTTTGTGACGAGATATCTCATCTGATGTTATTTTATTTGATGTTTTAAAGTCAATTTCAATTATTTTACAAAGATTTTTTTAATAAAAAAATTTGATTTGTGATTTATAAATGAGTAATGTGATTTAGTGTTAATTAATTGATTGAAATTAATTGAATTTGACATGAGTCAAAATAATCAATGGATTGATTCGTTTTTTTGTTCGATGAGTATGGATGTTGACTTACCAAGCAGCCATCCATTGTGCGAGCAATGTAAGACATAATGCTCTATAAATTAAGCCACGTTGTCAATCTTTTTTTGTGTGTTCTAATTTAGGTGTTGCGGAAGTTTTTTGTTGAAATGTCTTGTTTGATAATCAACTTCCTTATCAAATTAAATATCAGTTTTTTTGAATTAATCCTATGTGGACAATGTTGAAAATGGTAAGCAGAACATGTTTCACATCAAAGAATCGTTCCACAAGGAATCATCATCATTTGGTTTGTTTATGTTGTATTATTTATCATTAATATCATTTTTATTATTCCTATTAGATTTTTTTCTTAAATGAAAAAAATATGGAACAGCTTGTGTGTGTGATGTGTTGAACACACTTGAGAACAATCACCAAAATGAACACTTTTACTGCTGTACCATGACAAGCTATTTCCATAACAATATTATCTGTTGATGAAGAAGAAAATGGTTGAAAAATGGTTGAAAAATGGTTGAATTTATGGTTTTATGGAATTCGTTTTTCTTTTCTTAATAAAAGTAAGTTGATGAGTAAGAATTTGATTCAATTGATTGGTATTTTTTTTATATTTTGATTTTTAGCTATCAAAAAGCATGTTTGAATTGCCTGTCCAAATTCTCAATGAGCACAAAACAGCGGACATTCTTTTTTGGAAATTAAATCAACAAAAAAATTGTGTTTGTGTGTTTGTATGTGACTGCATTCTGTAATTCTAGAAAAAAATGCTGGTTTTTTCATCATTGAATTTTGGTGAAATATGAAACATCAACGAGGACCAGGAAGAGTGGACGACGAAAACGAAATTGATCCCGGGTGTGCACCACCGTGTTCCTCTATACGATAAGTGAGCTGCATATATTGTTTTGATCCATTTTTCGTTTCAAAAAACCGTGACCGAAACAAACAAACCCAGAGAAAAAAACTAGATTCATTATAAAACTAGAGGGGAACGAAATAATAATTTTTTTCCATAGAAAATCTTCTTATGAAATGATAATGAATTGAATTGGCAGAATGACGAGAGAAAACGAGACAGCAATTGCTCCCGTATGAACAATTAAATTAATTCAATGGAAATTATATTTATTTTTTTTCCATTTATATTTATTTTATTTTCAAGGGGCAAGAATTTATGATTATTTTTTGCCATTCTTTATTTATTTTTGACGCCTACGCCATCTATCCAACGTTTTTTTTTGGTGAAGTCCATCAAATTTTGCTGGCTGGCTGTCTTGTTTTCAATCTACTAAAAGAAATATTGAGTAATCAAACTAAACAAGTGAATATGTTTTTAAGGCTCCGTTTTCCTGTGCTGTTTTTTTTTGATTTGAATGTGAAAGGGTTAATATAAAAACGGGAAAATGTTGAGCACAAAAACATTTGTATGTAAAAAGAATCAATTATCCCAATTTTTATTATCTATATAAATAAATTTTCTTTTGGAATAGTTTCTCACTGAATGTGATTCACTTGGAACTTGGATTGCTCCAAATTCCATTTAATTCTCTCTCTCTCATCTTGTGTTTAACATCTTATTTTGATTTGAATTTGTGAACGAGATCTTGTTCTCTCTAGATGAACACACAGAGAAAAATCAAGATTAATGTGATATTTGTCCAATTGGTTGCATGTGTTTGGTTTGCTTGTTTTTGTGCAAACATACAAACATGCATACTAAAGAGAGAGAGAAAGCGAAAACAAAATGAAAAAAATATAAATAATCAAATGGCAATTTATTATTGAGAATGGGGGGAGTGCACGGTTTAATATCCCTAAAAATCTATAACAAATGGTGTAACCAGATAGAGAGAAGAATTCTAATTGAATAGCTTGAAGCCAGTTGATGTTTCTGTTTAGATAGCGATACAAGAGAGCCATTCTTATTAGGTTTTGGTTGCTTGTTTCTTTCTCTCTCTGTGATATTTTTGCATTGAATTTTATTTATTCATTTTCATGAATTGATATACATGAACACATATAAACACAGAGAGTAAAATGCTGATTAAATTTAGGTTTGGATATATTCGACAAGCCCAACTAAATTATACAATAAAAGCATAATTACAAGTCAGTTTGTGAGAGAGAGAAGATGACACAGAGAAAGAGTTATTATAATATCAAAGAAAATTTTCATGTTTGTTTGTTTGGTAAGAGCAGAATGAGACTTAGAATCGAAATTAAAATCGACAACTAATAATAAGTTTGCAGACTAGAAATAACATGACTTGTTGTGTTTGGTTATGCTCCGTGTACAAGACATTTTTACATGTTCCTGTTTTTTTCTATGTGTTCGTGTGTGTTTCATTTGAGAATTTCATTTATAAAAATACAAAAAATATTCCCGGAAACTTTTCCCTTGGGAAAAAAATAGGTTGAGCATCAAAAAAGATTAAGAATAAAAAAAAGGAAAGGGTTGATGGTTCGGTGATGGTTGATGAAGAAAACTTTCCGGAAACACTAAGATGATGTATGGATTGGTGTGTATATGGTTGTGTGTGGGATTCTATTCTTTTTTATAGATCATGAAGAAATTAAAAGAAGACGGACGGAAAATTTGAAGTTTCCCCCGACAACAACAACAACCACAACCCCCTTGTACCCTAAAAAGGACCCCTTTTTACCCAAATATAATGTTTTTTTCTTACTCTAATGCTCCAGAGTTTTTTCATATGTACCAGAGTTATTTGCCCGCAATCAAAAAACAAAAATAGAAGCCAGAAAAAAAGTTTTTGATGGAACCGAATATAAGCGTTTTATTGTTGTTGTTTGAGCAGTAAAAGGGAATGATAATCATAAGTTATGGTGTCTTGTGATGTTTGAAATAATCAAATTTTTTTTGTGTTTTGCATGTGTCTAAATAAGCCTTTTACAACAAAAAAAAACTTAACCCTTTTGTTTTGACATGAAAGGGGCTAAGCAAGTTTGTGATAATTTAAAGTTTTTGTTTCTTTTTTGTTCTTCTTTGCCAAAAAAAAGAAAGAAGACCAAACATTTTTGTGGTTAGGAGAGAGAGAAAGAGGTGTGGTGCCGTTTTCGACAGGCGTGGTTTGGAGAGAGAGAAAATCAATAGATCTGTAATAATTTTTGGTGGGCGTATGCTTTACTATTTCAAACCTATATTAATTTGTTTTAGTGGGCGTGTGCTTGTTGATTTTTTTTGGTGCTCGTTTTTTTCATTGGATTCGGGTTTTTTTGTTTGTTAGTTGCTCACTCCCAAGTGATATGTTGGCGGGATGTTTTTTTTTCATTATGAACTTTGCAGCATCCACATATCAACCCTTTGGTCACAAAAATATTTTTTTTGGTCTTTGTCTGTGTGTCTGTTTTGACAAATATTTGCATACAAATAGAGAGCGAGCCGCACTCGTGATAGCTAAACGATGGCGGTGTGTTTGTGTGTTTTTTTTTAAAAAACAAAAAAGACCTGACAAGTCGCCAACTCTAGCATAGAGAAACAAAAAATACACCTTGAATGAACACACAGAGAGAGAAAAAACACAACGAGAAAAAAAACTATATTCATTGAATTCCCAAAAGAAATATTTTTTGCAACGAGCACCAGCGAACAACAACAACGCACCCAGAGAAATAGAGACGCTTGGTTGAATGCGAAAGGGTTGAGTAATAATAAACTAAATAGTAGGGTTTTTTTAATATTATAATTCAGAGAATGGCTGATATAACCAGAGAGAGAAACAGGCTGACCAAACTCGTTAATTTTTCTTCAGGTTCATTACAAAAAAAACGCTATTAGTGTAGAAATGTGGTCAAATGTTAATTTCTAAATAGCAATATTAACGAGGTTTCATTTGTAATTATCATTAGTTTTCTTTTATTGAAAAAACAAAAAAGAAGAATTCTTGATGAATTCTTTTTTGTTGTTGTTTTTGATTTTAAATGTGCAGTTTCATTTGAGAATTTGAAAATAGAATTTTTCTTTTTGTTATTTTGGATTTCAGTTTGTTATTTTTTGTTATCATTTAGAATCAGACAAAAATAGTGAAAGTGTCTTTTGGGACAACACACTGAATAATAGGAATAGATGGTGAACACAATGAACACAATGAGAAATATCACACAAAACAACTATTCACAAATCCTGTCAAAAGAAGATATTTTATTTATAGAGAGCGAGATGCTGATGGAAAATTAATGAGAATCATTTTTTTTTGTTCATCTTCATTTAGTGATGAATGCATCACAAAACAGAAAAAGATAAATGTCTTCAAGGTTTTTTGGTTAATTATCCTATGTGTATTCGTGTGTGTGTTTATTTAAAAAAAAAATAGTGATGAATGGATTCATTTTATAATCAGGTTGAATGATAAAATTTATGGTTTTTTTTGGTTGGTTTGTATAGAATGCGATGTGGGCGGAGCTTATGAAGATTAGGTGTGTAAAGAATGTTTTGCATGTTTTTTTGATGAGAAAATATATAAAAAAATGTGGATATAGGATGATAAGAAACGATACTATTGGTTAGTTGTTGATGATTGCTGTTATTTATAAATGTGCCAATGAATGTTTATTATTGGTGATGATGATTGCTTTCTATATTTGTGTTTGGTTGTTGTTTGTATCGATTTTTATTATTTGCTGCAGGATGAACATATAAAAATAAAATTTTGGCTGAAATATTCGTTGAGCATAAAATGAAACATAGATTGGACATAATATTGTGTAATATTTCGAGGTAATAAGAATAGATGAGTGAGATATTTGTTTGTGAATTTGCAAATTCAATAATATATATTTGCTCATTTTGTGATGATGATCGTCATCATCATCCAATTTGGCTGCACAAAACTAAATTATATTAATCCACCATAATGCTGCCAATGAAAGTGAGCTTCACTGCAATGCTTTTTTTGTTATTTGAATATGCTGCTATTTTTTGTGTGTGTGTGAGTAATCAGCCAACGGGTAAAAAAAATTTGTTTTTTTTTGTTTGTTTGTTCAAATTTAAAAAAAATTCTTGGTGTGTATTTTTTGAGTACAAAATGGGTTGGTTGTTGTTGTTTTAATGTTTATGAAAAATTTAACGAAACGAGAAAAAAAAGTTCTTTAGGGCAAAAGTTTGCTTGTGAAAATGCGCGGCATAAACACAGCAAAAGTTCCAGGTATCCTGCAATGAGAAAAAGCAAAGCATAGAAAAAAATCATTTTGGAAAATGGTTCTTTGAACTTGATCCAGAATTCTTGATTTTTTTGTTTGATTGAAGAGAGAGAGTAATATTACATTATTTGTGAACAAGATATCAGATTTACTAGAATCTGCAGTTGAAATTGATATGTTTTTTGCTTGGCTTTTTGTTTGGTTGATTTTTTTCGCTAAAAACAAACAAAAAACATATCCGACTTGTCCAATTATTTTCATTTTTTGATGTGTTTTTCGTTTTTGTTTTTGTTTGTTTTTATTTTCCTAAAGCGTTTCTCAAAACATCTTTTTTTGTTAAAGAGAAACCAATTTTTTTTTGTGGAAATATAAACGCTTTTGTCTTTGTGTTTGTGTATTATTAAAATTATTTTTTCTAGGAAATGGACACAGCAAAACACACATAGGATGAATTATTCAACAAGAAAATTGGATTTTCGTATGTTGTTTTTTGTCGGGATTGTTGCTTTGTTCGGTTGTTCAGGGATGAATAATTTTAATCTAGAATTAATCTTATGGCTCACTTCTTATGGTTGCTTAGTTTTTTTTCTGTTCACAAATCGTTATCTCGGAATCGGCTTGTTAGACACAAAAATTGTTCCAGAAATTGAATGCTTTTTCAAATTTTGGTCAAAAGCTTTTTTTTGTTTTTCTGGTTTCTGGAAATCTCTTCAATTTTGTGATTTTGTTCTATTGTACGATGATTTGATTTGATTTAATTTGAAGATGGCAAGATTCTTTGGATTCCAACCCGGGATATTGATATTATATTTTCTTTTATTTGACGTTGATTCATCATATGTGAATAAGAAGAAGAATTTGTTCTTTTTTGGTATGGAATGACGATGATTATGATCGATTTATTGAGTGATCCCAGCCATGGTGAGCCAGGTAGCAAAAAGAATATTGTCCTGTTAAAATTCTATGGTAGAAATTATGATTATTGTGTCCTTGGCCTGCACTACCTGCCACTAGCTGGCCTGTCGTTATCCTGCTCCATATCTAGGTATTTTTGGTGTGTTTGTGTGTGCATGCATCCAGAATTAAGAACACAAATTGGCTGATTTTTTTGTTGCATATTTTCCCAAAAAATCCGGATTTCCGGAACACACCAACCCAGCCAATATATTTGTATGATGAAATTTAGATATCAAAACCAGGTGTGTGTGTGAATAATGTTTGTTTTTTGTTCGTATGTCGAAAAAAAATCAAAAAAAAAAGAAAAATTTGGTAATTGACATATTGGCGGGGGGAGGTGAAATATTGAAAAAGCCAGTTTGATAAATGATTAATTAGTTAATTAATTAATTATGTTTGGCTTGTTTAACATGTTGTGTGCCATGTCAGTCATATCGTATTGTAAAATAAAATGCTATAAAGCATGCGTAAACTGACAAAATGACAAAATGGTAGCAAACTGCAACGTGTTTTAATGTTGATAAGAATTGATTGTCAAATACAGAAATTAATATTGTCATAGACAATGAAAAGATAATTAACTTGATAACAACAAAAAAAATAAGATAACTTGTCAAGATTATTTATGTTGGATTGCTAGGCCAAGCACAGCTGTAACATTGTTTTGTAAAAAACGAAGAAGATTTTGTGTTTCGAAACATTTTGGTCTTAGTGCATGTTTAGTACAAGGAAAAAAACAGTGTTTAAGCTCTATAAATCGGTTAAATGAGAACCAGAGAGAACGAGACAATCCTAACATAATTGCTTATATAAATAATAATATTATTGTCATGATCATCATTTATATGTTGGTGATGAATGGTATTGTGTTTGTGCATTGCACTATCTAATGCCATGATATGTTATGATATTCCATAGCATAATACTATGCCATAGCATGTATCCAAACAATTTTGTGTTTACGTTTTATATTGCAGAAAGAAAATAAATAATAAGAAAGTTTATGGTTTGCTTATGAAATTATCACCTATATGTGTTGATGATGATGATGATGACAGATGTTGATTATGGTTGCTTTTGGTGTTTGTTTCACCATTTTTTTCTTTGGGCTTGAGAAAAAATGATTCTGGTAACATCTCTCTTTCTCTCTTTGTGTGTGTCCAGTGGACATAAGTTATATAAGTTTTCATCATTTTGCAAAGACTTGCAATGTGTTTATATATATCTTGTTTCAAGAACAAACATTAAGGTTAATAATTAATGTAAGTGGTGCTGGTGGTTGCTTGGTGGTCGCTTGGTCATCGTCCACAAACTTGGTTGTTTGATCTTGTAACCAAAAAGAAGAAGAAGAAGAAACCATAAGAAAAAAACGAAGGAATAATTGCTTTTTTGTTTCGTTTTTTTTCTTGGTCTTAGTTTGTTTTAAGTCTCTCTGTTTCTGTGTGTGTGTCTTTGTTTTGTTTGGCTTGTGTGTGTAGTTATATTATTGACTAACAATTTGTCCCTTTGGGACGTCCAAATGTCCATTTCATAATCATCCTGTGTGTGCCAGAGTGGATGAGCCAGAGAAAGCCAAATAGAAAAAACGAACAGTTTCGAAAAAGAATTTCATTATTCGGGTACATAGACCATGATGATGATGACGATGATAATGTTGATGCTTTGAAATCATTACACCAACACAAAACCAAATGAAATCTAATACAAATTAAAGTAATAGGATTATTATTGCCACACCATGAGAGAGAGAGAGAGAGAGAGAGAGAGATAAAACGAATCTGTTTTTATGGTTAACTCTTTGAATGTTGGCTTCACTGCATTTGTCTTGCGTTTGTAATCAGCAATTTTTTATTCGAGATAATTTTATTTTTATTTTATCTTAATTTTTTACAGAAAGAAATTTATACAGGTATTTTATTATGATTATTATTATTATCTTGTCTTTAATATTAATTTTGATTAGTATTTTTTTCGGTTTTTGTTTGACTGTTGGGAGTAATTTACGTTGTGTCTATGTGTGTGTAATATAAGAATGATGAGTTTTTTGTTGTTGGCTTATTTAAAACAACAGGTAATAAAATTACTTGATGTGTGTGTGTTTTGGTGTGTAATATAATAAGATAATAATAAATAATGATGTGTTACGTTATATTTGAATGGTCCCGGTGTTAGGTCCCTAAGGGGGAGACACACAAAGTTTTGTGTTTAAATAATAATATTATATTCAGACTGATGTTGTTTTTAATGCTGCCGGTGTGTTTGTTGTGGTGGTTGGGGGGGTTGTTGTTATGCTCGCCAATAATGGCTGGTTGTCAGTGTTGCTAGTGTTGTTGTTGTTTGCCAGCTCAACAGATGGCGCTGAAGCTGTTGGTTGTGGTTTCACAATCACAATGTCTAAGTTTGTTTCATTTATATGAGCATGTTTGTTTGTGTTTGTTGCTGTTGTCTGGTGTTTAGATTTATTTGTTTGATTTTTATTTAAAGATTTATTTCTAAATGATAATGAACGTAATTTTTGAAATTTACGATTTTTGTTTCGTTGTTTTTTATTATTATTGTTTATTTGATTGTGGGTGATGTCTGCTTGTGGGCGTGTTTGGTGAGCTGATGAAGATGAGCTATTATTAATATTACTATTATTGTTATTATCAATGGAATGGTTGACAAACACGTTTCCATAGTTTGATGAGGCCGTTGAATATGATGATGATTTACGACGATTAGCGTTGCAATTGTTGTTGTTAGTTGATGGAAGGTTGGACAGTTCCATTTGGTTGGTATTGCTGCCCCCGCCACCAATGGTTAGCTGCTGTTTTTGATGGTTGTGGTGGTCAATGGTGCCGGTGGTGTTGGTGGTGGAATGGCTGGTATCAACTGTCGTGCTAGCAGTCACATTACTCGAACTCGAAACAGCATTACTATTGCCAGGCACACTGCACCGACGTTTAATCAATAAATTTCTTCTGAGTTTAGGACAACAACAACAACATAAATATATGATCATTTTGGTGGCACCTTTGCGGAATGATTCATTTAACCAACAATAGATGAATGGCTGGTTACAAAAAAACATTGACACAATTAGTTATTTATTAATTGTCATTTGAGCCAGCCAACCAAACCAGACTTGTAAAAGCAATTTCATATTGTATGTGAGGGACATGTTGTTTGTCTATTTGTCACGTTTTATATGGACGGCTTTTTTAAAAAAATAACTAGATGGGGGTAAAATAGAAATATGATTGAATAGCGTTGCGTGTGTGTTGCAATATTTGACAAGTTTGCTTTATATATTTGTCTGTTAATATTGTTTGTGGTGACTGTTGGTGACAACAAACAAAAACTAACCACCAAAAGCTTTTTGTCTTTGTGTGTGTGTGTGGAAAAAAAGTTAATTATAATCTGAGCAATTCATAAATGACAGGACAGAAGCAAAGACAGACAGATATAGAAGACCATTTATTAAAAATAGATTCATTATAATAAGGGGAAAATGAATGGTGTAAACAATAACATGTGCAATAATATTGTTTAGGGGAGGTGGTGTGCACGGTAGGAAGGGGGTAGGCAAGATAGGGTAGGAAGGGGGTAGGATAGGGTTGTCGTCTGGCTGGTTGGAATGTGTATTTGTATGTGAACATAATTTTCTATCGGATTCCGGAAATGCTAACTCGAATGTCGTCTTGCTGAATCTATGACAATTAATCAATTATATATTGTATTGATATTTGGGCATGATTGTTGTAGTTGGCTGTGGCCAGTTCTTACTACTGTTTTGAATGTGGGTGTGTGCAAATGATCGATTTGTTTTTATTATTATGCTGTTATTATTGTGTTTGTTGGATATGAATGAATGATCAATAATTTTCCTCATCTTCTCTAAAAAAATATAAATCAAAAAAATGTAAAATAGTTTCTTAAACATAGTGTTTGGCATGTGGTTTGTTATGATTGGTTTGCATTAAGAATTGCTGTGTTTGCTTGGTTTAGTTTTTCTCGAAACAAAAACCGGCAAAACAGCAGTCTGGCATTCTGCAATGTAATGCAGCTTGTTTCATTATATTTTAATTTTGTATGTTGTTTTTGTTTTTTTATTATTTGGCTGCGGTTTTGTGATGTTGTTTTGTTATTTCTGGTTTGTAATGTCTTCTTGTTTTTTTTTGTTTTCCAGCACAAAAAACGTGCGTCTGGTTTTTTGCACGTTTTTTTCTTGTTCTTTGTTGTTTTCTGTGTTACCAAAATTGTTATATAGTGTTGTTGTTTTTTTTAAAAAAAATATGTGAGAAGTGAAACCCCGGAAGTAGGTGTGGTCATGTTTGGTTGAGGCGTGGCTTAATTGAAATTGAAATTAATGAATGAGAGAAATACTTACATTCCAACAGACGGATGACATTGCAACCCAATGGCAAAATAGAAATACAATGAAATTATGTTTGATGACATGAAAATCCACTAATACATGTAGTGTGTTTAATGGTAGCCAACATATGCCAAATACTAACACCACCAATATTAACTGGTTTGGAGAGATGTTCATATATGACGTTACGAGAAGCGATTTCAAATGAATAGAAGATAAGGGAAATGGGAATTAAAAGAAAGAAAAAAAGAAAATATAATCAAAAGTTAGTTTTTTTCGAGAGTTAGAGAGATGATCAAGTTAGAGAAAATCCATGAAAATAAGAATAATAGTGAATTGCTATTGGGGAATGCCAAGCTATCTCCCTCTCTCTCTCTCTCTCTCTCTCTCTCTCTCTCTCTCTCTCTCTCTTGATTCGTTTTATTTTTGGCCCAGAGGATTCTCTTGGATTCTCTCGTTGTTGTTTTGTTGTTGTTTGTTTGGTCCTTTTTTGTTTAGCACAAAATTTTTGGCTTGGGAATTTGTATGCTGAATTGAATTGAGTGAATGAAATAAAAATAAATGAAACTAATTACCAAATAAAAAAAGAAGAAGAACTCAATTGAATGAATAAGGAAATTTGAAGAAGGAAGATGAAAGTTTCCTTCTTGTTTGTTTGTATAGCTGTTTGGTTTGTGATAATTACTGGACATTGGCCATAACAAATTTTCTTGTTTTTTTATAATCCGGATGTTATCAGCCAGCCCAAAAGTTATTTGAATTATGTTGGCCAATTACAACACACACAAAGAAATAGAGCTTTTTTGATGATTTGGTAATTTTTTTTTGTTTTTTAAAGGGGAAGTAAAGGGGTAATGGGGTAAATGGGGTAAATTCAGTTTAATTTTTTGGGAGAATTTGTTGCGTAAATGTTTAAGTTTGAACGAATTATAAAGTTGTGTATTGCTTAGGATCGATCAATGGAGATGATTTCGAAATGTTGTTTGGGGGAGGTGCTTAAAAGTTTCACAATTTTTTTTGGTGAAATCTTTGGGGATGATGTTTTTTTGTTGCTGTGTTTATTCAATATTTTCTATGTTTTGAAATAATATTAATTGAATGGAAACGTGCAATCAAATTTCTATGTTGATAACATATTTTATGATTAATCCACCTTATTCCACATAATTCTCTATAAGCTGCTTTTCTGGATTTCTCAATTTTTTATTGGTGGTGGATTGCCACACCCACATTGCTTGCCTGCTAAATATGATTGGTTAATACTGTGTTGATAGTGTATAACGTATATTACCAGCAAATGAAATGGACACCAAACAAAAATGTTTTGGGTAGACACTAGCTCGCTAGACACAAAAAAACCAATGTTTTTTCTCTATGATCTAAATGATGATTATTATTGAAGATCCATTAGTGTGTATGGTGTTCTGTGGCTATATAAATGAATGAATGCTTGCCTACTATTATTATTAACTAGCATTTGGTTTGGTTTGGTTTGTGTGTGACTTGAAATGAATCAAAATGAATGAATGAATAGTGTGTGAAATATAGATAAGTGATGATGATGATGATGGTTAGCCTGATACAATGACAAACCAACTCAATACTAGACTGTTATAGATATTATATTATGATGATGATTAAACATACAGCCATACAGAAAGCAACACTATTCATTGTCAGTCAACTGCAAATGAATGGTTTGGCTTGCTTGCTTTTCTATGCTGGTTTGCTGTTCTCACTCGGTGTGTGAAACATTTGCAGCCCAACACACACACACGGCAGCCAACCAGCCCAAAAAAACACTTCTTTCACTTAAGTGGATCTTTTATTATTAAACTTGTAAAGAGAAATGAGAGAATGAATGAAAGAATATTCTCCAATTGAAAATTGCTTGTAGAATTTTCGTTGATGATGATTTGTTGAAAGTTTTTTCCTGGTTTGCTGTGATTTGTTTGTATTTGGCCAATAAGCGTAATAGCGAGTGAAATGTTATGTTATTTTAAATAGAAATCATTTAAATCATCATCTATCACACCGGCTATAGTTAAATTGTACACCAGAAAATAAAACTTTTGATTGCAATACTTGAATCAAAGCAATAATAAGCTGCCAATGTAATGTTTGTTGTATGGCTTCAATCAATCAAAGTGGGCTTCTCTGCATTGCTTTTTTGGTGACAAAACACCTTGACCGGGTACATTAGATTTTTGTTTGGTTGCTAAGTGGATAATGAAAAAAAAGATCTAGATTTTTTGTGATGAAATTTTCTTTATTGATAAAATGACACTAATATTACATCAATATATTGCCATAACAATAACATTACTAAATATCAACAAATATATAATATAGAGCGTCATTAAATGGTTTTCCATGGAATTCGGTACAGGTGTTGATTGTTTGTTTGTTTGTTCTTAGGATAATGTTGATGATGGTGATGGGGGAGGAGATATAGGCGGGGAATGTGTGTGGGGGAGGGCGGATTGTGATTATGTATGCGTTTTGGTCAATTGCAAACAAACCCAGCTTTGCACCTAAACAAGATTTCTTGATTTTAGCTTCCTGGTATTTGTGTGTATGTGTGTTAGCTTTTCTTTGTTTTCTTTTTTCAAGGAAATAGTGCGACTTGTATTATTGTGTTGGCATGTTTTGATTGTGTTTGGTGTTCGATAAAAAAAACAAAATAACGACAAATAAAACAGGAAAAACAAACATGTTTTTCTCTCTCCATACAGCAACCATTAAAACAATTTAAGAAAAAACAACAACATAGACAAACAACACGGCAAAACATATGCAAATTGAATGGTACAAGACATTGGCTGGCCCAACAATATTGGCAGCTTTCTATTTTTTTAGCGTGTGTTGAATTAAAAAAAACAAGATAGATTCAAAAAAAATTCAAGATTCCGTGAAAGTAAATTAGAAACGACGACCACACACTCACTCACATGGTAATGTGTGATGCCGTGAAAGGAATCGGGTTTATTTTTGCTTGGTTATTTGCATTCCTGAAATTTCTGAAAACGAGATTCTTGAAGATTCTTTTTGGCATAAGAATTTAAGACAGCAAAATGTGTTGTATGGTAGAATATTTGACTTAGAGGTGCGTTATGTGAACTAATTCACTCACTGGCTGCCTTGCTGGCTGACTTTGTGTGAATATTTTGTTGAATTTTATAAAAAAACGGTTTTAAATTTTCTCTTAGTGTTTTTTTAATACTAGAAGAAAAAAATGGAGTGTGTTTTGCTAAGACATATTTATTCGGTTCATCAAGAATGGAAAATCGATTTTGTGTTTGGTTCGTTTGTTCGTTTTGTCTTATTATTTGCTTGGTTGTGTGTGAGTGAAACGAGCGTTTTTTTATTTAAAAAAATTTTGCAATGCAGTCAAGCTTGCATATAACCTTCATTTTTTGTGTGCTGCACAATTGCTCTGGTGCTCACATTTCAATTTCATATTTTTTTGGGGAAAATGATTGTATATTGAGAGTTAGTGAATGGAGCATTATTAACTGCAATGCTCATGCCACACCCCGCTCACACCTTCGCCGCCTCCTATTTTTGGTTCGGTTTAGTAGGAAATTTTTTTAAACAGAAAATATTTTGTAACAGAAGAGTGAACGGGTAAGCATACGAAAAATTTTGCTTTTTTTTCAAAGTGTTTGCCTGTGTTTTATTGTTTGAACTCGACCTTTTTTGTGTGTTTAAATAAGAAAAAGAAATATTTGAATTTTAGAAAAAAAAATAAAAAAATTATATATTTAACAAGCGGAAGATGAAGTGAAAAAAAGAAAAATTGAATCAATTTGAATATGAATTTTATTTTATTTTTTTTCTGGGGCCGAATCTAGATTACATTGCGGCCGTATGCACACACACCTGACTGCCTCATAAACAATGTTTGAAATGCGAACTAGCTGGCTGACTGGTTTGGTGTGCTGGTTTTGCAAGCAAGATTGTATAAGAAAAAATGCTTATAATGTTGAGAGTTAGTGTATGATGATGAGTAATGTGATGTACGAATATTGAATTGAAAATGAATGACAAACACACACTAAAATTATTTTTTTAACAATAAGAAATAGAAGAAGAAATTTTTTTGTTGGAAATGTAACAAGATAAGAAATGATGATGATGATTGGCCAGAATGTGAAACTGAGAGATGAATAGAGCAGTTTGATTTGCATGGCTGACTTGAAATGTGAATGATACAACACAACAAAATAAATAATCAATATGCTTGGATATGAAGATGATGCAGTGAATGTAGTGTGCTGCTTTGATTGTGAATGGCAGACTGATGCTGCCATATTCTGGCTTACATTGAATTGAAATGAAAGGCGGAGCTTTTCATACAAAAATAGAGAAGTATCGAATTTCGTTTTAATATTATTTGATTTGATATATCATCAACATAATAGGAATGCATTAGAAATGTTATTACTTATATTACTTTAAGATGATTTTGTTTGCTTGTTTTTTTCCAGTGAATTTTAATAATGTTGTTTTTATATGGCGTGTTTTTGGTGAATTCACCTGTTTGGGTTGTGTTATGTTGTTTGTTAATTGTGAATTTGAATATTGATTAAACATTGGATAAAATTGCTTGTTTTTGAGAGAATAGATTTTTAACTAGAAAGAGCAATATTAACGAATATATTGTCAGGGTAAATACCGTTTGCCAGAAACACATTCTATAGAGATTCATTATAAGAAAACAGCACCCAAAAAAGTGATCATAGAAAAAATAAAAGTAAGCTTCACTGCATTGCATTATTATGGTTATGTGTACGAAAAGTACGTAGCGTTTTTTTCAATAAAAAATCTTTGGTAAAAAACGCTACGTAGTTTTCGTACACACACAGCCTAATACATGTTTTTCAATGCTGATTTATTTTCTATTCTATCTTTTATTATTATTTGTTCAATGCATTCATTTGCCAACATTCTTTTGTCTGTCTGTGTGTGTGTAAATTTCAGGCAAGAAATTTTCTTTTATTTTTTTTTTCTTTGTTCTTTTTTTGCTGTTGTTTTGTCAATTTCTTTCTTTTTTTCTATGTGTGTTTGTGTGCGAATGGATGCGTGTGTTTTGTTAAGAATATATAAGCTCCGCCCACGTAAACATACCAATAAAGAAAAAAATGTTATGTGTTTGTGTGTTTGATCATATAAGAAAGTGAGGGAGAGAGAGAAAAAAATCTATAAGCTCCGCCTACACGAACAATAAAACGGGGAGAGAGAGAAAGATGAGCGTGTGATAATATCGTAAAAGGCCACGCCTCATTTGATTTTGGCTCAGCCTCCTTTAGAAAAAATAGATTTGTGATAATATTTCGGTGATTAGAAAAAAAAATGGTCTGATTCAAAGCAAAACAACAACAACTTTAAAAAAAATTCTCCATAATAAAAAAATCTAGGTTAATTTTATTAGGCAGTTTGCTTGTCTGCTTTTGTTGTGTCCAGTGGCCAATGGCCAATGGCTAGTGGCCAGAGTGGCCAGTGGTCAGCCCCAAACACATTCTAACGAACCAAGAGAAATGATAAAATTTTGATAACAAAGTATATAAAAAAACATAGATTTTTTTCACTGTATTTTTTTCTTGATTGCATGAAATTGGATCATAAATGGAGAGTAACAACAAAAAAAATAGTGGGAGAGTGAAAATAGAATGTGGGGTAGAGTGAGACACAGAGTGGGAAAACACAGATTAAGATGATGATGAGGAGGAGTAGGAGAATAGAAAAAGTATGGCTAGACAGACACACTAAAACACCATAACATAAATATGGATCGATATTGTTGTTTGTTACAGATAGACACACACAGACAGCCAGATTAAGGTCAAATGTCTCTCTCTCTCTCTCTCTCTCTCTCTCTCTCTCTCTCTCTCTCTCTCTCTCTCTCTGTGTGTGTGTGTGTGTGTGTATGTTTTTTTATGGCAACGAGAACGGATTTCAGATGCCGGAAATCCGCTCACCGGGTTTTTTTGTTTGGTTTATTTATTTTTTTATAGGGGGTTACTCTCACACAAACAAACACAAAAACATTGAAACTTAATCATGTCTGACTTTTGGCCCAAATATGAAATGTGCTGTGTTTCCTTAAGGGCAGAATGAAACAAATTTTGGTTTTGTCATAGAAAACAATAGCAAAATATCCAAATCCACTCTTGTTTGTGTTTTGGATTTTTTTATATTCAAATTTTTGGGGCTAGAAAACAACCAGAAAAACAAAAAAAATCTAGATTTTGTGTGTGTGTGTTTTTTGACTATATTTTTTGGGGTGCCATGTTTTTTATGGCTCATTTGGGACTGAGAGAGAATGTTATTCACTGTATTTGTGAATGGTGTGTGAATATAAATTTTGCTGTTTGTCTTGTGTGTGTTTTGTATTATTTTTGTTAACAACAACAAGAAGAAAAAAAGATTTATATATTTTTCTGGTTGTGTGAATAATAACAATCATCATCATTTTTTTCGGTATTCGATCATGATTTAGGAATTGTACAAATACATGAGATACTGGGGCAAAATACGAAGAATATCAATTTTGTTTGTGTGTGTGTTTTTTTGGTTTGATTTGAATGTTTCAACATGCAATGACGCGTGTGGTATGCTGTTTGTGGGGGCCAGCCCCAGCTAGGTCCCCACCTTCACCCCCAAACATTCTACAATGAAAAATGATGCCAAAATTGAACAGCAGCAGATTTGTTTGTTTGTTCACGTATTTTTGGTTAATTTTTTGTTTGTTTGTTTCAATTTCCTTTGTTATTAAGAATTTTTTTGTATTTGGAAAATTAACGAGGTATTAGAGATAGGATGTAAAGGAGAGTGAATGATAATAAATTTGCCCCTTCAAAAAAACAAATGTGATTGGTTGGTGATTTGGTGATGAAATAGCCAAGAATGATGATGATTGGTTGGTTATTTGTTTTATTATGGACTGTTTTGGTAGGAGGAGGAGGGTGAATGGTTGGATATTGGGGATGATCATTTGCATCATTAGAGCAATGGGAGGGAGGGCAGAAAGAGTGATGTAACTAAAATAACTGGTATGTTTCATGAAGCAGAAAATTAGCGAGGTTGCCAAATATATCAATATTGAAACAAATGAGATTGCGAAACGAAATTTGTTGTTGTTGTTCAATCATGGTGAAAATGACTTTGTGAAATAGCATGAAAATTGAATGAAAATGAAATAAATGAATATTCATTTACCGTACACCAACAAACACACCAACACACAAACAGATCAAGCACACAAATACACACAAACACACACATAATAAGAACAAAAATGCATTGCAGTGAAGTTTACTTTGATTCACAAACATATAATGGAGAATGATTGCACCCAGCACAACCAAACAACAACAACAACACAAGCTTTTTATTGAATTTAATGGCTATGAAAAATAAAATATAACCCTAGCCCCCAAGTAAGCTTGGATTTTTCTTTGAAAAAGAGTCCAAACAGTTGTGGGTGCGAGTTTATGAACTCTTAGTGCAGTTTTTTGTTGTTGTTCTCATTATTAATTTTCAATGTATTTAAAATTAACATTGTAAGGTTGGATGCAGCATTTTCTGCTATAAATATTTGAAGTGGGAGGGTGAAGAGGTGCCCAGGGGGCGGAGCTAAAGGCTAGGTATAGGGAGGGTGAGCGAGAGAGTAATTGTTCAAGTTTTCGTGTATGAATAGAGAGAGAAATTTCTATTTTGCCCTGGAAAAATATTTTTTTCCATAAAAATATTTATTTTTTTGAGTGAACATTAAAAAAATATATTCTTTTATCATGTTTTGTTTCATTGTTTTTTTGGTTGGTTGGTGAAATGTGTAACTGTGTTTGTGTGTGTGTGTGTTTTGCTTGGATGCTTGTTTATTCATTTTGTTGGTAAAGCGGGCTGCTATGCGGGCATCTAGCAAGTGTGTGTGTGTGTAATATTCCATAATATTACACCAAACCAAACATAAACACAACTGAAGCAAACCAGCTAAATAATAGCACACAATGAAATGTTATTTTATGTGATTTTTTTCTTGCTTTCTGCTAGCACAAAACAAGCGAAACAATATCTTGATTCTCTTGTTTTCTGTCCTGTTTTTTATATATTTTTATAATCCAAAAAATGAATAAATTGGAAATAATTTTGTTCTGTTTTGCTTTTGGGGGTGCACTTGATATGGAACAAGAATGTGTGTGTGCCATTTTCTAATGCTATTTTTTAAAAATTATATAAATGCTGTACGATAAATTCGTAGTTTTTTTTTAAAAAAATGGCCACCAACATATTTTTTGAACTTTGGTTTTTTGTTTGTTTTTGCTGTTCATCAAATGTCCACTTGCTTAAATTTTTTTGAAATTTGGCCCAAAAGCACTATGCACTTTTTGGACACCAGAATTTTTTTCTATTGTTCAGATATTTTTTTCTATTGATATCTTTATTAATTCGTTAATTTTCCTGTATTTTGTTTTTTGTTCTCTCGTTATTTTTTCTCTCTGAAAATAGTTTTCAGAGAGAAAAAATAACAATAGCACACTAAATAACAAAATGGTTGTGAATTGTTGCATTGCAAATGGCGATATGTAAAAGAATGCTTGATTTATTATTGATTTATTGCTTGGTTGCTTGGTGTGTAAAATAATGTTGGTTTGTTGGTGTGGTTGCTAGGCTAAATTCTAGAAATATTTCTCTCATTCACTAAGTTTTCCGGAAAGTTTTCCCGAAAGGATTCCAAAACTAGAGAATTAAGAAAGCTTTTGTCCTTGGATTTTCCTAACAAAAAAAAATTGGAAAAACTTTTTTTTTGATTTTTGTATTGTTGTTAATAATAAAAGCATCATTGTAATTGTATTAATACAATGTTATAATCATAATATAACTCATTGATTCCTAATACTAACCGCACAAACACAATAAACCAAAAATTTAAATCTCTCTTGTGTTTGCTTTGATGAGAAAAGTTTGTTTCTCGATGTTTTTGTTGTTGGTCACACACACAGCAAACACATTTGTGATCAATGTACTTATATCTAACGACAACCATAATTACAATTCATTGTTGATTTTTGGAACAACCAACAACAAAAACATTAACATTTGAATTTTGGTACATTTTCCATTGAACAAGCAATGTTGACAATGGAACAAATAACCGCACACATACAGAGAGAGAATGTCTCTATAATCATAAATAATAGAGAGCTAGGAAAAATTGTATGTATTTTTGGCTTGTAATATTTTGTTGTCCAAAGATTTACTGTGTGAGATTCGAGGCCCAGAAGAAGCGAGGTTGTTGTTATTGTTGTTATCCGGTTGTCATTGTCAATTAACATCAATCAATAATATAACCAAAAATAAGCAACTAGAGAAAAAAATGAATTAAGTCGCTTTTTATAGTTGGCAAATACAATGAAAATAACAGCTATTATAACTTTAATATCCATTCGCAAAAAAATCCCCCGTTAATTTTCCTTCCCCATTTTTGTGTTGAGTTTATTATTATCTTACTATAGACAGAGAGTGAGTGAGAGCATTGTAAAATCAATCAATGTAAGCTTGCCTGCAATGCATTTCTCTCTGCATTGCACTTTGGCTGCGTTTTGTGTGCAACCGAAGAAAGAAAAAAAAATTATTTTTGAAAATTTCACTCATCGATTTCTTACTTGTGTTTTTTGTTAATGGTCAGATTTTAGTTGGTGGGGTTTTCACTTTCTTGACACCTGGCAAAATTTATGTTTTTTAAGGATTTTTTTGGTTGTGTTCTGTTCTCGGTTTTATCGAACAACAAACAAGCTTTCAAAAATAATTTTTTTTTATATTTTTCTATTGGCTATTTGTGTGCATGATATTTATGGTATGAAATTGGCATGATTTATTTCTGTTACAATGTTTTGATAAATATGATTTTGTGTTTTTTTTTGTTGTTTATTTATTTTATTTCGGCTGCTACTGTTCTGTCAGCCAGTCTGTCCATTAAGTTTGTTGTTGTTTTGTTTAGTGTCTATGATGTGTGTTTTTTTCGTTCACTTGTATTTTTTTGTTTGTTAGATGAAAAATCCCTACGTACTTTTCGTACAACCTAAAGGGCAGTTTGTATGATGAAAGTTTTTCTTGTTGTTTCCAATCAGGGATAAATATTACATTGCCAAAATCACTAAGGCAAACAGCAGTAAATTTTCCCTAGAAGAATATATGTGTGTTTGATTCGAAAGTTTGTGTGTGTGTGCGTCTGACATTATGCAAACAATCTTCAATCACATTTAATGGCTTGTGTGATGTTTTTCTTCTTCTTTTTTTGGAAACATAGGTTTCTCTGGCTGGATTTCCGGAAATTTCTCTCGAACAATTTTCCTGTAGAGAGAGAGAGAGAGAAAGATTGTTTGCTTGGGGAAATTCCCTTTAAATGTTATTTGTATTATTTGTATCGATTTTCTTTAGGAATTTTTTCTTTTTTTTTTGGTAATAAATTAGGTGAACGCCCACCACAGGAAACGAGCACACCGCACCAAATGAGAGTTTTTGGCTACTTGAATAATTTGATTTTAATTTAATATAGGCTTATTTTATTTATTGTGATTATGAAATATTTTTTTAAAAAAATAATAATTTATGTCTATTTTTATATATTTTTTGGAAGCTTGTTTTTTTGTTGTTTGGAAATTTTGGTGGTGTGATGAAAGGTTAAATTGGCTAGTAGGACAAAGCTTAACCAAGCAAGCAAACCGGGTCCAAGCAGAATCAGCAGACCAGCGGACCAGAACTGAAATGGCTGCTTTTCGTTGAAGTGAGTGACTGACTGGCTTGCTCTTGCTGACAGATTATTTTTTCTGTTGGTTGGTTGGCAGCTAAAATTTCCCAATTTTTCTTTTCTTTTGCTTGTCTTCTTTTTTTAGACCTACACTCACAAAAAATTAATGTTTTGATTTTCGGAATCATTGCGCAGGCTTCAACTGGATGAAGTCTGAGTATTGCAAACTCGCATAGACGATACGCCACCTGTGTCGAATATGCAAACTAATATATTTGTCTGTCTGTCTGTCCTATTATAGTCCACAATTTATAGTTATAATTTGTTTTTTAACTTTAAAATTAATTTTTTATTTGTAAATTATAAATTTTACAATTAATTTTCAAAACAAATCATTAAAATTACATATAAAACAATGCAATTCAATTAAAACATGAGTTTATATAGATTAAGTCTTGTACAATTCGAATCCAATCGGCCAATGGCCACAGTTAATTCCAAATCAATCAATAAAACAGTCCGT
>JAOWBP010070879.1:0-31143 GCA_028571105.1 Tragopan temminckii
GGAATAGAGAATTTTCAGACTGTTTTGTAAATTCTTCTATGGTACAATTTGAAATAATGAGTATCTCATTGTGTGACTAGAATTACTCATAAATTTGCATTCCTTGTTTTTCATTCTCGATGTGTAAACAGCTACAGGGAAAGTGCAGAAAAAATTATGCTGAGTCTCAGAAATATTAAGTTCTCCTTTCTGGGATGAAAATTTGTCTAATTCACAAGCGTTTTACATTCAAGTTTCAACATATGTTTTAATAAATATCTTCTCATTATGGAATAAATGAAGAGTAGTTTAAATACCATATCAGTATATTTTGTAGTTCAGGCATTTGGAGTAGATAAGTACTTCACACTGAGTATGGTTTATAAGTTATTAAAGGAGAGGGGAACGGAGGAATATAAGATAATACTTCTATTTGTTTTGTTCTTTTCTTGCCAAGTAGGTGTTTTTTAAATGATAACATTTGTATATAAGGGTTATACAATCTTTTGTTTTGCTAAAAAAAAAATAATAGAAAACTCAAATATTCTAAAAATAGCTGTCAGATATTTTTATGCTGTTTTGTTCTTCTATGAAATGGAATTGCAGGAGCTCTGTAGAAACGAGAATTGATCTTCCATTGATGACTGATAAGAGAGGTGGTCAGCCTGAACTTAAGCACGCTGAAGACCAAATGAGGAGTTGCTGAACTTGTGAACTTTGCAGTATACTTGGTTCTTTCAAGGAGTACTTGAAGTATATGAAAAGCTTTTAGATGTTAAGTTCTGTAAAGCACTTAGATTCCTTTTTGAATGCCTGTTGTAGCAAGTAAAGCGGTAAGAAATGCAAAAAAAAGTTGTATAGTCTTGGATACCATGTCCTGGTGACCAGCCATCAGCATAGGCATTGGTCTGCCTTACCAAGCACTGAACAAAGCAAACTACACGAATTCTTTCCAATGTTTCAAACAAACATCCTTTGTTTCTTTTGGCGATACAGTCAGGGATTTTGCTGTTAAAAACAAGTAAATGGAAAAGACTTATTTGGATTTAAAAAGAACTTTTGGAGCTTCATTGCTGAAATCAACTACGTTATTGCTGGAATTAACAGTTTTTGACTAACAGCTCCAACGTGAGCCTTTTAGACAAGTGTGAATTTTATACTAATATGGAACGTTGCAAATAAAGAAATAAAAAGAAAAAAGCTTGAGATTTGATTTTAAAATTAAAATGTTTGTGGAATTGGTTGTAGTTTAAGAATTCTATAAAGAAATTATTTCTCCAGCCCAAAGGGGGGTAAGAAGGAGATGAACTAACTTCTGATTCATCAGCTATTTAACATCAGTGATATTTGTGGATTTGTGAAGAGCAAGTCTTCAGAATTTAAACCTCAGTTGGGAACAGTGTCCAAAAGAGCTTTACATTTGTTTGTGGGCATCTCTGCAGGAGCATCTCTGCAGCTGAGAAATGACTGAAAAAGGAGGTGCTGTTCCACCTTTCCAGTGTTAGGCAGAAAATTGAAAGGATTGCTTTTGGAATTATTTCAGATTTGATAATTCATTGGAATTTGACCCAGACCTGAAAAAGTCGCTTCATCCAAATACAAACCTCAGTAAATAGGTTCTGCCTGTGAACCTGTAGTCCATTAAGATTAACGTTGCTGTCAAAATAAGAACAAGGGAGCTGAAAATAAGAAACGTAATGTTTGAACTGTTAAATCTTTCACATGCTTACCTGTTCCTGTTTCTAAAGTGGAGATCATGTGTTGAATCCAGACAGGGGGCAAAGAAACCCACTGGGGCAGGTCCAGTGAGACATCATTGTGTTGTTTCATGTGTAAAAAGATGATTTGCTGTTCCTTCCTCCCTTATCCTCCAAGAAGGTCTAATGCCTTTCAGCTGTATAAACTTTACTGGTGAAGTAAACTGTGCTTTAAGGTGGTGGTTTATTGTTTTTTTTTGTTTTTTTGTTTTTAAAGAAAGACCATTTTGGTGCTGTGTTCCACCTTGCATTCTTGGGAACGTTTGCATCAGCACGGCTGGAAGCATTTACAGAGGAAAGCCTGTGGCCTCGTTGTGTTGCCCAAGGGCAATTTGGATCTGTTTTTTTTTTTGTGGTCTCACTCTGAAGCTGACAACGTCCGTGTGGCGTAACTGCAACTTTGGGTTCTCAGCAGTACTCCGCTGGAAAGAATTTGTGTTCCTTTGGTTTTAAAAAATGGGGCTCAAAGAATATATGCGTTGCGTATTAAAATACATGAAGCTTCCAAAGGAAAGCCCTCAGAATTTAACACGTGTTGGTATTCAGATAAAATAAATTGTCTGCTCTTCGCTGTGATGGCATCTTCCATTAGCTGCTTGTACCTTCTGTTGTCAGCAGGATTTCTGCCTTAGTCAGCGTGCAGGATGGGTTGCTTCTTGTTTGTGCACGTTCTTGGTGCGGCCCGTTTATTAAGTCCTGCAGTCAGCTGTGTGGAAGGGTCAGTTCAGAACTGTGGCTGCAGAGGTAGTGGCCTGTGAGTCCCTTTACCTGGTACTGCAAAAGCTGGAGCGTGTGTGGTTTGCAGAGCAGTGAGTTCTTCTGGATAAACCCCTTCCCATGGAGTTGCAGCAGCGGTGGGTATCAAAATCAAATTCAGAAAATCTGTTTACTGAGGAAATAGGATGGATTTTTCTTTCTTCTGTTGCAATGCTAGAAGGGTTCTTGACTGTCCCTTCTTCCTGGGGCAGCTGCCAGTTTGGGCAGTCTGTTCTGGAGTCCCTGCAGTCAGTTTGCACAGCAGGTAGGTTGTCCCTTGGCTGGATGGGATGTGTGAGCTGACCAAACAGGGCTGCCTTCCTGGAGGGGAAACCCCGCTCCCTTCCTGGTGCTCTGTCAACTTTCTTCCTTTGCGTCCAGTCTTTTGCTTGCCAGACTGCGTAATAAATACTTGAGCTCACAAAGTCAACAGAAGTCAGTGATTTTTTTTTTTGTTATCTCAGTTTTAATTTTTTTTTTTGGTGATATTGATTTGCTGAATAGCCAAGTAGCAAACTGTACAAATAAAGGCTGGAGTCTCTCATATGGAGGAACAGAAGGAGAAGAATGATGACTAGCTTCCTTAGCAGCAGTGAGCTGTCATGTTGACTTACTAGCTGCCTGACCATACCTTTGGAACTTTAACACAGGGCTTAAATATTTGACTGTATGAATTGCTGCTCACTGTCATGTTCCTTGAGAAATTAGGCCTAGGAATCTCATAATAGCTATTTAAAGTCAGTTTAATACCTTTGATGCTATCGTTTCTCTGCCTTAATTTACTTATTTTACAGATTGGAAAATATCCTTCCTTCACTGTGCACATTGTGTGAACGTGAGCATTTAAGCATTATAGTGGAAAATGCCAAAGAAAAGCACATTAGGAATTTCTTTAAGGCAGGATTTGAACTGTGTACAACAAATTTTTGCTGAATAGGGTAGGATCTTTGGGGAGAAAAGAATCTGTAAATGTAATTTCTCTTGTAATGCTTTGCATTTAGAAAAATGCAGACCATGTTACTTTCTTATTTTACTGTTTCCTAACTTTGGCATGCTTGATTTTGCACTGTTAATCATATTCTTTTAATCTGATTTAATTGTGTCAAATAAGTTTTATATGCAGTGAAACATAATTGAAAGACACACTAAGAAGAGAAGCCTTGAAACAGAATTGCTATGTACAAACATTGTTTAATTTTTTAGTCAGGTTTAATCTTAAATTTTGGTGTAAGCTATGCAAAATACTGCTGGTTGTTTGGTTGAATATTAAGACTTCAATATTTTAAAGTCATCTTAATCACTTATTAGCTTTTCCATATTAAAGAAATACGTGAATTTTCAAAACTCTTAATATAATACAAGAACAAATTTTATTTTTTTTCAGTGATGCTTTGGGCAATGATAAAGTGATTTCAAATAGGAGAAGTTTCATTAGCAGGGAACTCACTCTTGACAACTTAAAAAATGGATTTAAGAAGTTGTTGCAGAATTTTGTATTCAATGACAAGGAAATGTGGAACTTAGGAGGAGGAAAAGTAAAACCACACTCAACTTGTGTGCTCTGTTTAATTCTTTTTTACCTATCTCCTGTTCCTTTGCTGTAATTTTGGTTTCTCGTGCTTTTAACCCCAGCACTTTAGCCTCTGTTCTGGCATTACTTACACAGGACAAAGCTCATGGCTTTGAGGACTGCAGAGGCTGCATTCATCCCAGGAGCAGCCTGGTATATGAGGCTCCTGTGCTCAGCTGCCCTTAGTTTGGAAGAAGGAGATATTCAGAGCTATTGCTGCTTACCAGATGTTTTGCCAACGTCTGTCTGAACAAGAAGTTTTCAGAAGGATACCAATTCAGGTGCTTTTTTTGGAAAGCAACTCTAATAAGACACTTCTGTGGCCTAAAAACATAATCATTTTTTACCAACTACAGGTCTGTGTTTCAATGCTTGGACTGATTAAACACTTTTCCTATTGCAAACAGTGAGTGTGAAGAAAAATTCATTTAAGCTCTTGCCTTTCTGTTCTGTGTAACTACTGTAACTGGAGGCTACCAAGAGACACAGCAATAAAGAGGGGATTACAGCCAGAGTAAACAAATACTGATTCTTAATGCTGATTTTCAAAAATCTTCTGAAGACGAAGTGTTTTAAGAGCCCAAGTATCTGGATGCTGGGCTATGTTTGATCATGCTGAGAGGTTAAATTTATTTTTTTTACTTTATTCACTGGAGCAACTGCAGTTTGTGGCTGAGACTTGCACGATGTCAAAAACATGATGATCTTCTTTCTTTTTTTTTCTGGACAGCATAACAGACTGATCCAGCAATTGAGGCATAACAGATGGCGGAGTTTCAGGAATGGAATGAAAATTAAAGTGAGATTATAAGCTAGGTATAGAGTACATCAGAAGATTTGCTGAGAGAGGAAATAGGGAGAAGTGCTTCAAGGGTGACTACTGAGTATGCTTAAGAGTTTGCTTTTCCAAGATCTTTATGGTCATAGGAAGATTATTCTGTAATAGTTTTGTGGGATGAAATTGTGTTGCTTTGTGCTCTGATCCTTGCTTAGATAACAGATGGATCATTTGGGGGAGGGTGGGACAGAGATGTGGCTCCCTTGCTGATAGAAACAGGGTCTTCTCCCATTCTCTCTTTTTTTTTTTAATATTATCACGGAGTTACTGCTTCATACTGTCAATAGAAGTAGAATAGAAAATAGTAGAATAGTAGAGTAGAATAACAAAAATAGTCTTTACTTGGGAAATACTTCGAAATAGCAATCCTTGACTAGCAATCCCAATTATTTTCTGCACAGCTGCTCACATTCCAGAAAAAGAATGTCTTGTTTTGAATTAGCTTTGTGCACTTCAACAGGGAGCTTTATTTATAGATCAGAAGTATTTGCTTGGGCCTAATCAGGAATGATATAAATTAATGTCTCATCATAAACAAGCCGAGAGACTTGTAAAATTTCTCTAATGCTGCCTTTGCCAAGTTAGACAAGTAGTTTGCATCTACTGTACAGGGAACAACCAGAAGTTTGTGCTACTCTTCCTGCAGTGTACTGTGAACAGTTGTCTCCCATTGCTAGCGGGTGGCAACATGTGTTTGTTTACTGGTTTGGTGGGATGCTTTTATGAGAAATATTTCTGTAGTCTGAGAATAAGGCACTATGAATGTTTCCCTTCCAGTATTTGTCATGAAACAGGAAAAGAAACACTACCTCCTTACCTTTAGCAGTGTCATCATCTTGAATAACCTGATCTGAAAGTTGAACTGTCAAATCTGCTTTTTAAAAAAATACTCTGTTTTCTGTAAAATGTTGAAGTGATTTCAAATGTGGTTACCAAAGCTGAGGTCTCTGTTTCAGCTGGATGTCCTGGCTCTTACAGAACAGTTGCTTACACCTCTGCTGCTGCTCCCTCCAGCTCTGAGTTCTTATAAGCACCATGGCTCAGGTGTCACCAGATGGGCAGAAGATACCCTATTTTAGACTTGCTTTGCTACATTTTTGGTGAATTTTGATGAATGGGAATTTTAATCATTCAACTGAAGGTTGACATTTTGGGATGCTGTGTATAGAAAAAAGGAGACCATTAATTTTCAGTTTTTATTTTTTAATAGGGCTGGTAGTTCACCTGGTCAAGAATCTAGTTTTATAGCTGACCTTCGAGTGTGCCTGCCATCCTATGGGGCACCGATGTACTCAGCAGTGCTTGGGTTGCTGCAAGGTTATGGAACAATCATAGCTGAGTGACTTTGTAGATATTTATCCATCTGGTGATGTTTGATATTTATTTGATATGATTTTTATTTCTAAGTGTGAGGGAGGCATCTCACAGCAAAAAGCTCTGAGGTTCTTGTTTGAAAATGCCACAGGTACGTTGATAGAATCTGGTTTCATGGGTTTGGAGAATCATAAGTGAGTACTGAATGAGAGGCAAAGGTTGTCGTTAGGGTATGCTATGGAAGTCTTCAAAGTGCAGTCCCTCAGTAGGTTGGTTTAGTGTAACAGAGGAGTGATGGCAGGCTGGAAAAGGGATGAAATATTCAAAAATTAAGCCAAAGAAATGTTATGGTGGTGTGCTGGAGGCTATATGATGGGAAGGTCTGGATTCTCAGGTCAGAAAAAAGCCCGCAATGAAATAATGAAGGTGTCTGCTAGTAACACCCTAGACTAGAATTTTATTTGCATGTAAATTATAAACCTTTGATTCAGCAGTATTTAGACCTAGTTTGAATTTGAGTACTTGCTGAGGTCTGAAACTAGATGGTGGTGATGCTTACTGTGATCAAGACTTAATTTTGTCTTTTCTATCACACAGATGTGTACCTTACATATGTTCAGCTAAAAAGAAATGAACAAACAGTAAAAAAAAACAACCCAAAACAAAAAGCCCTGCAGCCAATATTTTGCTCTGCCACAAGTCAATAAGTCAATGAATCTAAGGTCAACCTTTCAGTTAATGCTCAGTGTTACTTACAGGCAGAAGCTTTGGGGAGAGATGAGTATATGGAGGCAAATTTGCAATCCTTTCTTTTTCTTTGATGTAGTAATTACTGCAGATGTCCCTTCTACCTAAAAGCAATATTTCTTTAAGTTCAAGGAAATGTTACTGCACCAGTTACTCAGCAGCTGAAATTTAGAGACATTTTTCCCAACTTCAGTATTTGAGATATTTAGTATAGTAAGTCTAGTCTTAGCAGGAGTTGATGGTACTTGCATGAGACAATCTCTTCTTTCAGAAGATGTGTTTGATGTCAACTCAGACTCTTAGCTAATGTAGAGATCATCACAGTAGACAAATACTTTGTTAAGATACGGAGGAATTCCTATAAGGAGTCCTTGCAGAGTACAACCATAAAGCTGGTTGTTAAAGGATCTCTGGAGTGTATCTCATCTAACCTCCACCTCGTATTAGAAGTGCTTTTTCTGTCCCTAGCTGTGTCTACTCGTTTTTGGAGACCTCCTGTGTGCAGCTTCCAACATCCCTTTGGGTACCCCGTTCCACTCTCATGCCACTTACCTGCTAGAGGAAAAGACTGACCTCATGGCTTAGTTTGAAGCTCCCAAGTAACAACTTTTCATTTAAACCTTGTGTTTTTTTCTCTCTGCTGCTCTTGCAAAGACTTGGGCTCCATGATAGGGGATCTGTGGTTCCCCTATCTGGCTCATGCTCACCTTATACCCACAGTACTAATTCCCAGGATCTTACCAGCAGAGCTGCAGCCTGTTCATGGTCTATACTGGTTTGTGGGTACCTTTTGAGGTTTTTCCTTTGCACAGTCCCCAATATTATTACAGTTACTTTGAGTTGAAGCTCTATCACCCCCTCCCTTTCCAAGTTTGATAACGTATTTGCTGCACGTGCAATTCTGTGCCATCTTCCAGCTTACAAATAAAAATATTGAACAGTTTTGGCCACAGTATTAACTCCTGGCATTGCCTGGCTTATTACATTCTACCAGCCAAGTAATTGGTTCTATCTCCTTGGGCTCAGTCCCTTTGTCCTGGGAGGGCACTTATATTCAGCACTAGTGAGGCTGCACTTTGTGTACAGTGCTCAGTTTTAAGTTCCTTACTAGAAAAAAAAAAAGACATTGAGGCCCTGGAGTGTTTCCAGAGAATGGTGATGGAGCAGTCAAAGGACTGGAACACGAGTTTTATGGGGAGCAGCTGAGAGAGCTGGGATTGTTCAGTCCAGAGAAGAGGAAGCTCAGGGGAGATTATTTCACCCTACAGTTCCCTGCAAGGAGGCTGAAGTGAGGTGGATATCTGCCTCTTCTCACAGGTAACAGTGATAGAATGAGAGGGAGTGGCTTTAAGTTGCACCAGAGGAGCTTCAGGTTGGATATTAGGAGAAATGTCCTTTCAGAAAGAGTGGTGATGCATTGGAATGGAGGTGGTGAAGTCACCAATGCTTTAGGTGTTCAAGAACTGTGGAGATGTGGCACTGAGGGCCATGGGCTAGTGGGCATGGTGGGGATGGGTCGATGGTTGGACTGGAAGATCTTAGAGGTCTTTTCCAACCTTAATGATTCAGTGATGTCAGATGTTTGTTATCTTTAGACAACAAAGTTTTAAAATAATGTGTGTGTGATCTCAGTGTTGTTGAATCCTTTCCTGCAGTAGTTTGATTTCAGTACAAAGGTGGGGTTTTTTGTTTTTTGTTTTTTTGCTTAGATTTTATATGGGAATATAGAAAAATAACCTATAAAGTTTTTTCCTTTGTAATGAAATGAAATGCTTATACAAACTAAGCCAGAAGTGCATTAAGCAGAACTTATACACAACATCAGACTTACACAGGAAGATGCATGTTGATACTCAGTGCTGTAGTGCTGAACTTGGGACAGTTTGTGAAAGTTCTCAGAGAAAAACAAAACAAAAGCAAAGCCAAAACCTCAATAAGACAAAGAATGACTCCAACTTTTTGCACTCGGTATTTGTAAGAAGATTTGGATGTATGAAATATGCATAGCTGTGTGAGGAAAAAAAATTTGTAAAACAAATTCCTATCGTCTTATTCCTACTAAAGCAACCTTGAAAATTAGGGAGAAGCAGGAATTATATGAAGAGAGAAAGAACAGAGTTTGCCTCTAGCAAAACATGTTTACAGTAACAGCTGTTCTCAGAGGAACTGCAGGATGTTCATAAAGCAGTTTATTTTATTTTTTTAGCTATATAACCAGGAAAGAATCAAATCAATTGACTTAGATATATAGGAGTCTAGTGTTTAAGTTCTGATAAATGGCTGCATTTTCTCAGTTGATGGCTTTTCGTTATGAATGCTTTTGAAAAGTGAAATGGCAATGCTAACGAGCAATCAGGACGGTCTTTCCTATGTAGGCACTGGGGGAAAAGCTTGATATTTTTCTAAGCTGCATAGACAGATTCTTTTTTTTGTCAGCATTTATATGTTCCATATTATTTTGCTGACACTTCTTAGAGAAGGTGAGATCTCACTGAAATTAAATTAATACAATTACAATGTATTGATTAGTATTTTTATCATTTTTAAGACTGCTTTCATTGTGCTGAGTGATTTGTCTGTTTTTCCTATCTTGTATAAATGCCAGAAAAAGCTAAAAGATGGGCTAAAAGATTCCTTTAAGAATGTATGCATTCAGTGCTGAAGCACTGGCTAAAAGTTAGGAGTGTACTTAAGTGTAAGTCCAGTGTTTTAATGTGTCTAAAATGCTAAAGCATATCTGGTATTAAATATAAGTGTCAAGTCCTCCTGAATGCTGTAGCAGATGTCCTTATGGTTATGTATGTCTCTTGAATTTCCAGTTACAGCCCCACTGCTAAGTTCATAAAAGCTGCTGTGTTGTATTGGTCTTTGCCTGCTATTTTAAACTCAATTAGAGTTGCAGTGCTCTGTGATGACACAATTTAATATCTGCGAAGATTGGCGGAAGGGAGATGCGAGAGCCCAATATTCATTTAAGTTTTGCTCATTTTTTCTTTTTTTCAGTGTGCACCATAAGAACTTGCATGGTGATACAGTATGATAAAAATGTTCCTTGCGTTCATTGTTTTTGTTTCCTGGTAGAGATTGGATTTCTGAATCCTGAGGCTTTTCTCACCTGCTAAATGTGGAAGAAGGCAGCAATGGAACATACATTTAACGTTTTGACATCTCTCAAAAATGCTGCAGAAGTTTATTGCTAACAGTTTTAGGAGAATTCATACATTCTGTTCTCAGAAGCTTTTCATACTGTGTTTCTGCAGTTACTTTTAAAGGCAGTTTCATTTCTCCATCACTGTGTTTCAGGGTGCTTCAGCCTACTATCTGAGCTCATTCTGGGCAGTTGATCTGCAGAAGGCAGAAAAGAACATTCCTCGCAACAAATACATTATACTGAGTTTGAGTTATGACATGGATTTTTCTAATCCAAGTGAGATGATTTTTGGGCAAAGTATCACTTGCTTTGAGAGCACTGAACACCTAATCTGGCAAACTTATGTTTTCAGTCTCCTGCTATGGGCAGAATTTTCTATAGCTGTGTTTAACCGATCAATTTAAAACCGAAACAACACCAAAACCAAAGCAAACAGCCCACCCCCAAATGTATTTCAACGTCCACCTTTGTTGTTTGCACTGAAAACTGAATGTTGTGCTCACCACAGATGTGTCATTACACATCACTATTAATGCGTTTCAGTGATGTGTACTGGCTGCTGTCATCCAAACCGTGTATTTTTCAGGTTTCTTTACAGGAAAACGACTTAAATTTCTAAGTATTGTACTTCTTGAATCCGGCGTAAGAGCAGATAGTGGGTTAAGGAACAAAAGATTGGATTAAGTTACTAAACAGTAATTTTAAATTAAGTTGTGATGAACTGCATATGAAGTACACATAAGAATATTCTTAAGTGGAGAAGAAATTAGGGGTAGCTCTCATGTATCGCCTCTAGCCCTGTGTTGAAAGTAAAATAGCTTAATCTGCTGTGAGTTAAAAATATTCTTGAAACATAAAATAAAAGCAAGGTACGGAGATGCTTGTTATGTTTCATGCTGTATTTAATGCTGTATTAGGCTTGGTGCTGCAGTACTTGCCATTTTCTCTAATAAATCCAGAATTCTATTCTGTATTGCATATTTGTTGCTTCTGCTTATGACCCTTTTACTATCAGTCCATGAAATGAATCACTTGCACAAGGCACCCTGGGGATGATTCGTCCTTTAAGATGACTTAGCAGGTCTTTCACGTCACCTGGTTGAACAATAAGAGCAAGTTGAAAGTCATCTTGGGTGGAATTTCTGAATGCAAAGGGTGTCTGAAATGCCTTTGGTATTTTTTTTTTTTTAATTCTTTCGAAGCGATGCATTTACTGTAATGTAACTATGAGAGAGAGAAAAGTATATTTGGAATAATGCTAATGAACACTTAGAGAATTGGTGCCTTGTAACAGAAACATATGGATTAAATTAGTCAAATCTTTGGATGTAGGTTATAACGTGCATGTATACAACTACATGGCTCTGGAGCTGGGCTGTTTTGTGCTTATGCATCAAAGGTGGTGTTTGTCAGAAGATGACACCATGAATGCTTTAAGGTTGTGTCAGTGATTCACAAATATAATCAGACATGAGTGGTTTTTGAAGCTTTCCTGCTTGTACCGTTGTGCAAAATTCCTGAATTATGTCTCACTTTACCAAAACAAGCGCAATGCTTTAGTATCAGGAGGGTTTCCTCGTAGGATTACTTCTCATTTACAAGATTGGAGTCGACTGAACAGATTGCAGAAGTTAGACACCACTTCCACAGGCCAGGTTTTAGTCTAGCCTTGCAATATTTGGTTTTCTTGAAGCACATAGCAAATATTAGTTATACGTGGGCAAGGAGGACATTCAATAAAATATACGCCAAAAATGTTTGAATCAGTAACTGTTTTTATTTTATCAATTAAGATGAAATGTATCTACCCATGCAGAGAAACAGTGTATTTTGTCTAAAAAGAAGTACTGCAGGCAGTTGTGGAGTGTAATGCAGTTGTGAATAATAGTCAGCATGATTACACTCCAGTTTATGATGGGAAGTAGCAAAGAAAATGTATTGCTTCATGGTTAGAATTGATGCTTTCAGTTGTTCATAACTGAGAGAAATTGAGTGGATGGGAAGATAGATAGAACAAAAAAGTAAAAATGAAATGTGGTTAGCTCCTTCCTGAAAAGAAAAAATGATTTAAAAAAAAAAATCACAAGTGTGTTTCTGAAGTCTTTTTCCTGGAAAAAGAAGCCTCTCTAGCAGGCACATGACTATGGCATGTTTGTCAGTAGAGCAGAGCTTTGTGAGTACAGCTTTCAGCTGAAGAGAGGACAATGTGTATTTTATCTTCAAGAACCACTCCTTTGCTCTTCTTATAGTTGTTCCAATATCAAACAGTAAAAGCCTTTTTCTGTTCCTTGCTTTTTCTTTCATACACAGATTCTGGACTGCGAGAGGGCAAAGTTGTAGCCAGTGCAGAAATGGGAAATGAATTTAAATTGGTGGGCTGCAATTTTTTTTTTTTTTTGGTAGAGTTGCCAAATCAGTTTTCCTTATTGGCAATTTGATAAAATGTTTGTTTGTTTATTTGGTGTTTGATATCTTAGGCCTTTATAAAGGGGCATATTTTGTTTTCATTAGAATTAATCTCTGCAGGGATGTTGCTCTCTGACTCAAAGGCTATGAGAAAAGCCATCATTGTCTGATTGATGCTGTTGTACTGAAGTGAATGCATTAGGAGACATCAAGGTATCAGAGATCAGGGGAAAACTGGTTGTCAAATTCCTCTTCTTACTATGATGAATGTAAAGCTACATTAACCTGAGAAGTCCTGAGCTGCCTGTATTTATGCCCTGGAAAATGTTGTGTGGTTGGGCTCTTTTTTTGTGTGTGTGTGTGTCTGTGTGTGTTCTCCTTCTCCATTTTTTTTCCTTCAGACAGAAACAAAAACAAAACTTTTAAAACAGTTGGACAGCAATTTGACTGTAAATTGTTCCAAATCTGAGGCATGCACACAGAATATACTGGTGATAGGTGGACAGTTGGACTGGATGATCTTGTAGGTCTTTTCCAACCTTGGTGATTCTATAAATGACTTGAATATAATTTCACATAAGATACAGTGCTCATTTCTAAGCTTTGTGTAATAAATGAAATCACCTGAAAATGCATTATACTTAACATACTAGAATGAAAGTGAATCTCGTTGGTAGAAAGGAATCCCACTCAAAGTAGTGATTTTCATAAACGCTGAAGTTATTTTTATGACATTGTGTTTTGTAAGGTTACATGCAGATTTTAGTACTGAAAGCTAGAAGCAGTGCAAGTAATTTGGGATTTTTTTCAAGGGTGGGGATACTTCAGCTTTGTTGACTACAGTTTTGAATCCCAATAAAATAAGTTTTCAACGTGTTTCTGTCTTTAAGAATATCTGCATTGTGCCTGGTGGCATCTTCACATTTGCATCTTGAGGTTGAGGCAGCTTTTCAGCAGCGCTGCAGTGGGATCCTCTTGGGGAACTAAGGTCTTCCTTTCAGTGGACTGAAAAATACTGTTTCTCTGTGATCGCAGGAAACTTGCTCTGTGCAAAATTGCATGTGATGTCCCATTTTCTGCCTCCCTGTGACACATGGGCTCTCAGCAGTGCCTGTTGCCTACTTGCCAGCTGAGCTCCATCCATCCAAGCCTTCTCTTGGCTGCCCACGCCCATCCTTGGCTTCCCACTCCTCAAACAGCTCTACTCCTTGTCTGGCTTCAAGGAAGGCTGTATCAAGGTCTTTTTTCACCTGTTTTCTATGATCTTAGCTTTTTTTTTAGTCCTTTGGAGACCTAAAATTGCCTGAACTGTCCTCTGGCAAGGTTAGAGCATAGCAAGCAGTCCCTTTTAGTTTTTTTTGGCACAGCTTGACAGGAGCCATTGTACACATTTTCTAAGAAACCGCATTCCTTGAGTTTTGTTCTGGGATCTCTTACCTGCTGAAAATGTTTCCATGTTTGTGAGAAATGTGCCATATACTTCTATGTATTGTGGGTTCAAAAACTGGCGGATCTTACCTGGTTGTTTATGTCTTGTCAAGAGTGTGATGGACGTAGTTGAGGTGGGCTTATTCTTAAAATGGCATATGCTGGGAGGAAATAATAAAACCACAGAATATCCCAAGTTGGAAGGAACCCAAAGAGGGTATTTTTCCATTTTCTAGTTGTCTCCATGTATTTTGAGGTGTAGATTGATGGGCTCTGCAAGTCCAGCAATCATGATGCTTTCAGACTTTGTACACCTAATGTTCATACACCAGAGGATTGGATTATATACACAGTGAATATTTAAAATATATTTGTTGTTTTATTAGTAATAGATTAGTCAACATAGTTTAAAATGTCTTTGCAGTCTGCTTCTGTCTGCATTTTAATAGCTCTACCCATGCACCACATCTAATATGCTGATTGTTGAAGCACCTAAGAATGATGAAAACTTATTTTGTTTTTAGAGGAAAACTAAGTTGACTTCTGTAAAGGTGTCAAAATGTGCCCTTGGTAAATCTGTGGGAACAACAAATGATCAGAGAGTTCTGAAATAAGAGGTATTTCATAACAGGGGGATTTTTACTTCCATGGAGACATTCCCAGAAGTTTAGCACAGAGAACCTGAGCAAGATCAAGATCACAGCTGGAGCTCCATAACTGCACCTGAGAAATGAAGACTATGGAAACGTTGTTGTAACTCTAACAATTCAGAATTCTGAAACTGGTCCGTGCCTCTTTGGAAGGCAGAACAGAGCAAGTAGTAGTTCGCTTTGGGTATACAGAATTTAATGGGCTATTTTGCTGCGTAAGAGCAGATCATTCAGGTTACTTCTCAGAGTTGTCATGGTGCTTGTCAAAATGATGAGGGGATGTTTCAGCATAACTCCTGAGGTTAGCAAAGCCAAGATTACATGAAGTTCTCTTGGCTGGGCTGGGCGCTGGCAGTCCTGCACCATTTAGTTGCCTACCGGTCTGTTTGTAACCTATAGCAGTAAGTGGGGATTGTTTAATGGCTGAATTTTTTTTTGTTGGCTCATTCACTGGAAAGCTGCTCCCAGGTTATTTCTGGCACTGGTTATTTCTTTGCTTCTGATTCTGTAATTTTTATAGTAAGGATTGTAACAGGGCGATTTCAGATTTTTACAGGAATTGTCAAGTTTATTTGGGATCTTAAAACCATGAGAAGTGCTTTCTTGTACATTTCTTGCACATTATTTTATATTTGAGAATTAAAAATATTGTGAAGGGGTTTGGTCGCTGGTGAGGAACTAAAGGACATCAACTTTTGTTTTCTGATACATGCGCTTAGAATCTTTGCAATGTCTTTATTGCTGTTCTTAGAGCTGGGAACCTTGGCCTGAACTTCGTTTCACTTCTTGAGTATAAAGCTTGCAGGAGATGAATTCAGTGAATGCCAAAGTCATTGTAACCTTGTAACTGGTTGTTCCAAGTTATTCTGGAATTGAGAATTGTTTGTTCTAATTGAACTTTTGGAATAAAATAAGCAGCAGGTATGATGCATTCAAACCCATTATACGGATCCTTTTAAAAGCAAACATTTTCAGAGTAAAAAAGCCTTCTGTGCCTTAAGTTGCAATATTCAGTAATAACCAACTTTCAGTATCCCCTGCAATTCTTTACATTTTCCCCTATTACTGGTTTCTTCCTGAGAATTTTCTGAACCAGCTGTGTTTATCCTGATTCTCTGCTCTTGCTATTTTCAGCTTCCCAATGTTAAAAGTTGCCTTCAGCTATAATCTTTTCTTTTTTTTAAATAAAAGTAAATTAATCTTTTGCTAAGTCTTCTCAAGTGTTTTTATATGAGAAGTTTAGAAAAGTAATTTCTAAAGGCAGCAAGAACAGCCAGTCTCTACAACTTTAAACGAAAAGGATTTTTAAGGGTCGAATTTTGATGGGAAGCCAAGCATTAGGCGCGAGCTGATACTTGCTGGGGTACAGATGGTCTAGATTTCTCATCCTTCTAGCTCATCTATTGTCCTCCACTTTCAGCTGTAGAAACTTCTGAGTAATCTTGAACCTATCTATTTCATGGTCCTATTTTTAAAATTGCATTACAATATAGTAGCATCAGAGTGAGACCTGTCTAGATTAATTGCAGCATGTTCCTATTAATATTGTAGTTTTTACACGCAGTTATGTTTTGTATGGACTTTGAATTCCAGTTGTTTGACCATTTAAAAACTTAAAAGCCATCAGTGACATTACTGAAGGAAAGGCAATTTGCTGAAATTCATTACAGTCTTGCCTTTGTTTTTAATATCAGTTTTGTAATAGGACTGGAGAACTTCCCCACTAATCCTGTATTCATTATTTAAGCCTGCCTATTAAGTAGTGCAGTACCTCGGTTGTTCACATATTTCCATAATGGTTGTCCAGATGTATTTACAAGTTAATGCCTTAGTTTATAACTACACTGCCTAGTACTAAAGAGATTAGTGTTTGTTCCTTAAATCATTCCTGGGAGCTATATTTCTGTTCCTGAAAACTGTCTTGGTTGAAAAATGAAGCTTTTAAGGGAATTGCTCAGAGAAGGGAAGCAATACTGTGAATAGGGCAAATTGAACATTGACTTGAAAAGGAGCCATGCAAGTTTGTAGCTTTTGTTAAGCAATATTTTGTCTTCTGCCATGTGTCTGAGTAGCAGGTGTGAAAGCCGGAACACAGATACGTGTGAATCCAGACAGAATAGTATCAAAAGTAGAATGCCTGCAGATTCCAATAACAAGTAGGTTCTTTTGTAAGTGCTTATTGCATAAACCCACTAAGCAATTTATGATGAAGATAAGTGAGGATTTATACCCTGTCTTATGCTCTTATGTATAAGCAGGCTACTTTACTTGCCAGTTGTTAACTTTTTAATCTAATAAATATCTTTAGCCTCCACTTAGCCCATCGTAAACATAAGGCAAGGTAAGTTAGTTGAGAATCTCTCTGTGTTCATTATTTCTCAATTTTTAATTAAAAATTATATTGTTTGGATCATACTTTAACTGTTCAACTTAATTTTTTTCTTGAAGTTTGACTGACGTGATTGTTACCCTTATTAATGCCTGTTGTCATCCCGCACTCAGATGCCTGTGCAAATAGGATGTGACCTATACAAAGGCAGTGTGCAAGATTGGACTAGAAATATTTTATAACCCTATTAAATATTAACATTTTAATGTATGTGTTAGCTTTAGTATGTAAATATTACTCAATTTTATTGGCAAATATCATTCCATAAAATAATATACTATCTAAACATGATGAAACTTGTTAGGTGGACATTCTTTTTTACTTTTAAGAGGTAATTATCTATTATTCCATTATATTCAGATAATAACTTCTGTTACTGTCAAGCTCTTGTGCAAAGAGTATTATTATTAGAAACGTACAAAAGTGGAGAATGGGTAAAAACCAATTGTTGAAGAGTTTTCTTTCATTACGTTCACTTCTGTTTTATGCAGCAGGATTTCTTGCTTTTGATAGAAGTCAAGTTTGAAAGGATTAATTTTTGAAAATACACTTCTGATGATAGCAAACTTGAAGGTCACAGCGTTTGCCTTAATTTTCACGTGTGGTATAGAAGAGTTACTGGCACTGATGTTCACTTAGCTGTAATTATGTTGCATGTGGAAAGAAATGTTGCTGTAAAATAGTTTGATTCTTTTCTTAACTCACCCAGCAGGTTGACTGCTGAAGGCTTACCTTTAATTTTGTAACGAAATGCTAAAGTATCAATAGTTGCTGTTGCTACGGAGAGGCTGAAAAGATGTATTTATTTCAATTTTATCTGTTTCATTTTGATGGAACGACACAAGGAGAAGTTTCTTTGTAATTGAGGCACCTGACAATAGTTCTTATAATTGGTTTTAGGCATGGCTTTTAGCATATAATGGGGGTCAGATATTGATCTCAGTAAAATAAAACTTTCAATGGGGATCATTATATCATTTATTCTCTGCTGGCATCAGTGTAAGTTATTACTTAACTTGTCATTGTTATAGCCAAAATTTCCTTTGAAATCATTTACTGCTCTATGGGATTTTTAACTGTGCTAATTAATATGATTATTAGTTACTTCCTAGTAATTAAATATCTAGGACGACTTTTGGGATCTTTTGTCTTTGTCCATTAATCTGTCATTTACTGTAATAATATCCAAGATGTCAGTGTAAATTCAACCTTTATAGACTCACTATTATAATTCATGCCTTAGCTATTCCAGTCTTTAGGATATGCAGTAGAAAGTATCTTAACTCCCAAGATCCAAATCTTCTCACCAGATCTATGGGCATCCTTTTCTTTCTTAGGGCTCTTTAATTGTTCATTTCCTATTGTTTACATCTACATTGGCAAATTTAGTTCTTTTAATAAGCGATAGATAGAAGTGGATGGGTGACTTTCAGAGTAATGGTCACTTCTTTGCTTCTTTCTGAACTGGGTTTCAGCTGTTCACCTCTCCAGCTTAACACAGCGGGGCAAAATGAGAGCATTGCAAATAGGCTGATGCCAAAACAGAAGCGAAGATGGAGCCAGCTGCTCCATCACCAAGTCTGACCAACAGAACTCCCAGAACTATGTAGATAGTGTGTTACAGCATTATGTAACTCCCTGTACATAGAAATCAGAATGAAATGTGTCAAGATGAATTTACTTTAAGAGAACATATTTTTCAGAGTTGATTGCCCTGCTTACTGATAAAAATACGTCATTTAAACTGCCAAGAAGCCTAACTTCTAAATGAAGTGAAATACCATTTACACTGAGCCTGTAAAAGTCTGAGTTTGCTATGTTTCCCTTCCAGAGGTCACATATCCCTAGTTTTTAACAGCAAAGAAATGCTCCATAGTATTTTAGTGGTATTATCTCACTACTGTGAAATGTATTGTTTCACAGTAATACTTGAAAGGTTTGCACCCATTTGAACTTTTTCGGCAAGAAAAACTAAAGTAACTGTATCTTACAGTTAAAGATATTTCATCGAGGTTGATTGCTTGCACTTTTTTCAAGGAATGTACATCTAATGGAAAGTGGAAGCTTATTTAGTAGTAGTATTTATGTTTTTAATTAAAAAAAAAAAGTCTGATTTGTTTAAAGTTCACAAATAGCAATGTAATTGCCAGCCCATAGAAGTACTTGCAAATAGATTTCAGAACATCAGGCTCATATTGGATTTAATGAGTGGTTGCATTTAATATCATCCTTTCAGATCCATGACTTCAGTTTGCTGCAGTGCAATAGCCTGTTTCTGTGTAGCCCACTTATGTTTTGCAGTCTGTGATATGGCAGTGAGCATTCCCTGGTGGCTGAAAGCTGCTTCAGACAGCTTGGGGCAACCTGAGGTGGCACTGAAGTCATAGAATCATAGAATCACAAGGTTGGAAATGACCTTCAAGATCATCTAGTCCAACCGTCCTCCCATTACCATTGCTACCACAAGCACCAAACCAGATCTCACAGCTCCTCGTCCAGACGCCTCTTGAACACTGCCAGGGACGGCGACTCCAAAACCTCCCTGGGCAGCCATTCCAGTGCCTGACCACTCTCTGAGAGAAGTTCTTCCTTATGTGGACCTAAACCTCCTCTGGTACAACTTGTGGCCATTTCCTCGGGTCCTGGTTGTTGCTTGGGAGAAGAGGCCAAACCCCTCATCACAACCTCCTTTCAGGAAGTAAAGTCAGAGGAGACTGCAATAGAGGAGAGATGGAGATCCATCCCTGGTGTGCAGAGAGATGTGTCCTATCTGAAGGAAAAAGAAGTTAATTTATCATTTGTATTGCAAAGCTGAATTTTGCTGAGGACCTCCAGTTTGTTCTGGAGAAAGGCTGATGGTGGATGTCCCTTCTGCAAAGCAGAAGTAGCTGTAATGTCACCCCACCTCTCGCTTGCTTTCCAAACATGGAGAGCTTCTCTGGAAGAAAGACCCGTGTGTGGGAGCTGAACTAGATGATCTCTACAGGTCTCTTCCAACCCCTACAATTGTGTGTGTGATCTAAGCTCCTGTAACTATGCAATATGCAGTTATAAAATGGATGTCATTGAGCATTCCAATACTTGCATGCTGCCAATATTGACAAAAGCCAAGATCTAGATCTTATTGAAACATCTGGCAGAAGAGATTTTTTTTTTTTTTTCAACCTGGAATTGTATCGATAATCTAGAATGGAAATTCTTGCACAAATGGACAAGCTTTATGAAACCTTTGGCAGTGCATTTTCTTTCTTTTTTTTTTTTTTCTGATGAGTATTTTATTGGGAAATAATAGTTCACAATGAAGGTCTTTTATTAACGAGTGAAGAACTGAACAAATGCCAGCAACAACTGAATCACTAATATTTTAGGCCATCTGTTGTAGAAGTCAGATCACTCAAAACTGAACATTTTACTCCCTTTATAGAGATAATTTTCATCTAGATCTTAACACAGGAAAGCTAAGAATCTCAGTCCAGATATGCAATGTTGTCAGATAAAACGAAAGTGCATGTTGTACTTTTGGTCTATTTTAAGACTTAAATGAAAACCCGTGCTTTGAAAAATCGTTTTTGAACTGTAATACAATTGCAGATATATTTGTCTTGCAGTGTCGAGCTCCTGATTTTATTTATTCAAGTGAAATACATTTACATTTTCAAATCTAATTATGCATAGGGAGATCTGTTCCACAGTTATATTGAAATGATTCAGGAAAAGGTTGCTGCAGGGTCTTTATCTTTTGTGGGCTGTCTTTGAACTACTTCTGGAGAAATAATATGAGCAGCCAAAGCTAGGTTAACATTTGCTTGCCTGTTGCTAATAGGAAACAGTGCACCACACGGTCTCATAACTGTTTAGTTGAAATAGTTTTGCCTAGTTAAAAATTCCTTTATAAATAATGAATCATAGAGATCATGGTGTTTATGAGCAGCCCATATAACATACTGTGTTGTTGATTGTTTATATATATGTAAATCCTGCAGTCGTGTTGTAGACCTCTGCTTTAGGTTTGTCTGCTTGTTTTAAGTGTGCTTTATAAAACATAGGCTTGTTTTATAGTTCTGTTGTCTTATTCAATGAAAAAAATAGCAATTAATCAAAATACAGATGAGCTTGACGTCAGGAAAATGGCACTGAGAAGTGGATATGAAACAAGCTTAGTAATGTCAATGGTGAGAAACGTGTTACTTCATGAAACTGTTTAATAAAGTTGTGTAGAAATAATGCTAAAATAGCGCTCAGCTAAGTCGACTAGGAAATATCAGAACAGGTCAGTGTTCCTTTTGTGGAGGCAAAGCTGGATACGTATCAGCTTTCAGTTGAAAAGCAAAAGTAGCTGAATGTGTTTGTGAGCTTCCTTCCTGTTGCTTTCAGTTATGGATACTTTGTTACTGACCTCTTAACTGCACTAAATAAGCAGATGAGGAAGTTAGTGAGGTAGTCTGTCCAATGTTTCTGTATAAAATACTTTAGAAACTGTGCTTCTCCCATAGGAGATGAAAGGAGAATTCAATTTTTGATGACATTGCTGCTCTTGACACTGTAGAACTTACTGACAGGTTTGTATCATTTCTTCTTCCTTTTAGCCGGTGAAAGCAGAATATGCCAGTGAGCAACTTTGAAGACTCAGCCTCTACTCTGGTGGTTTTATGTTTTAAAGTTCCTTTTTGACTCAGGAGATCTGCTGGAGGGCCTTTTTGCATTGCTGCAGTTCTGACTGTACACCAGATGCGGTTTAGTGAAGTTGCCATAACCTCCTTCAGATGTAGGTGCCCCTAAGGATGCCCCTCTTATCTGGTATCTGTTGAGCTCTGAGGCATTTATGAGTGGCTCCAGTTAGTTTGGTCCAAGTGACAGTTCTTAGAAGTTGGGGGTAGACAATGGAGAGGTCTCTGTAAAGGGGCTGTAACTGTTCTTCCCTGCATGAAGTTGTAAGGTATTTCTTTTCTTCTTTCTGTAAAGCATCACAATTAATTACTGTACATTCTGGGGAGGAAAAAGCTTATTTCTTAGTGAAAGTGTAGCACTAGCATCTCCTGGTGTGAGTTTGAGAAGGAACATTGGGATCGCCAATCTCCTCTGTTTGCTGAGGACTAAAGAATGTCATCTGGTTGTTTCGATTTTGAAACGCAAGTATGTTAATGGAGGTGCTAAGTACAGATAAGGCAGTTGGTGTCTGATTCTGAATCACATCCATACAAGCTCCTTTATGTGAATGGGGAACCAGAGTTTCACCCAGTTCTTACCACTTGTAATACCTGTTGACCTGCTTGCTTTCCTTGGAGAGCTGAGTTGTTCCCGCAAGAAATCTGCTGGGCTTTGGAGCTTTATTCTCATAGCTAAAAGCTGTGAAGGAGCAAGGAGCAGTAAGCAAGCAGTGGAGAGTTCAAGAATCACCTTGGGCAGGAAGCTGTAATTGGAGAAGAGAGGATGGCAAAATAGGGAAGCCCAGCTCCAAGAGCCAAGGGAATCATTATTCCAAGGACAAAAGAGAAGGTGGAGTTGCTATTTGCTGGCAGGACGTGGAAGAGGAATTGCAGGGCATGGTACCTTGTGGTGCCAGCAGTACAGCCTTGCATGCTCTGTGCTGTGATGAATATTTCAGATCCTAAAATTTTCTCTTCCAGCTTTTTATTTTCTACCTCTGGTAAGGTGAATAGGTTTCTACTGTTTACTGTTTACTACTGTTTACTCTCTAGAAAAAGTTACAGAAACAAGTTGATCATATAAGCATAGATGGTTGGGGAGGTTATAGATAGAAGGCTATAGCTGAAGAAAAAGGGTGATTTCAAACTTGTTTGGTCACCAACTTCATTTTTTTCCCCTCAGGGTGTGTTTTGTGATATTTTCATCAGTTCTAAGTCCAGAGCAGTTCCTCATGTCTAGTTGGTGAGCGCATGGTGTCCGTTCTCACTAGTTAAGAGCCATGTGATCAGTATTACACAGTCACCATATCTCAGCTTTCGTGTCTTCTCTTCCTGAGTTTGACTTCTGGTGGCATTTTATTAAATGCTGTGATAGAAAACTTGCATTTTGAAAAAAATTGCAGCATCACCTCAAAAATTCTTGAGTCAGCAATCATTCCTAAAAAGCATTCTTCTGAGAAATTGTTCTGTAGTCGATGCATACATACACTTACACTTTGAAAGTCAATAAAGAAGGCTGAATTAATAGCTTTGTTGCTGGTTTTGCCTCCTATATAGCATCACAGTACTGACTTCAGCCAAGTGGTTGCATGCCTGCTGAAAGCAAGATTCTGAAACCGATAAACCAGAACCAACTTTTCTTTCCAGTTATTTTTTCTTACTGTCTGCAGTTTGAATCACTGTCATTAATCTCTTAATTAAAAAGAGGCATTAATTTATTCTTTCTTTAGGAAGCAGTTTGAATATTTTTCAAGTTACATGTCATTGTAATCTTAACTATAAAAGAAAGCAGATAGAGATAACAGGTAGTGATTCACTTAAGGACTGTGTTGGGCCTCAAATAAGGAAAATAAATGTGGGATGCAAGGTTTTCCCCATTGTGAAGGCAATGAAAGTAGTTGCCCAGAGCAGTGTTTTGTGCAGTGGTTCCTGTAGGTCAGACTTTGACTGTCAGAGCACCGTTTATGAGAGGTATTTTTGGAGTAGTTGGGCCACAGAAGGTCTACAAACAAGTTAGATTGGAGGTAATCAAAAGTAGCACACTGAGCTTTCCTGGAAGAAATCTGTTATTTTTAATCTTGGATGCAATGCTGTTGAACTCTATTTTTTCTGTTATCCTTTTCCTGATCCCAACCATCTATCATTTACTTCACATTACTGGAGGAGGAGCTCATAGTACACAAGAAATCAATGGGGAACTCATCTAATTTATCTAACTTTATTTTTTTGCTAGACCTTTTAAAAAAAAAGTTGGCATTATGGCAGAATGTGCCTTGGAAAAAACTACAGGGTACTACTGGCCTGCTGACAGATGGTCTTGTCACATCCTCAAGGCGATGCATGTCCGGCTTCTCTGACGAGAATAAGACACTGAAGTGGTTCGAGGTTTTCTTGAAGCAGCATATCCAGTGTGCAGCGACAGCGTGCCTCCAGAGCTCTGTTACAGGGAGTCCTACAAGGAGTAATTTTTATTTCAGCTGTAATCATCTGTAGATGATGTTTGAACTAATGGCAGTGTTACTTCTCTTTTCTCACATCTGGGGTTTAATCCAGAATTTCTGAGTACACTTCTTGAGAAATGCAAATTATTTAGTCTGCGTCGAGCTTTCAGTCTCTTTACATCTTTGCTCAGTGCTCTACTTAGTACGTGAGAGAATATTATGGTTTTGACTTTGTCCCCAAGGCATAAAATGTTCTGAACTCAAGACAGTCTGAAATTTCTGGATGAGGCCTCTCCTTCAGCAGGAGGAGCATTCTAATTAAGCAAGAGGAGTTGATCTGCAAGTTAATAGGGGCTGGAAATTTTATTTTCTAGTGTAGCGTAGGATTGAAATGAATTTCCATTAAACACCATTATGGTCTTTCCTTTCCAGACCAGCTGCCAAGTGCACTTCTTGCTCGGTCTTTCTTCTGTATCGAGATAGAGAAGAACATACATGCTCAAATAAAGAAACCAAAAATTCCCAGATAGGAGAGGGAATAAATTGTGAAAGTTTGTAGTTATAGCAGTTGATACAGAAATACACTGAGGTGCTCTGTCAGATGTAGTTGCACTAAAGCCTTTTTGGAATAAAATACAATAGCTTGTTGCATTTGGACTAATTTACTGTGCCAGGTTTTTTTTATACATAATGTAGGAATCTTGGATCCTGATGTGCGCATGAGGAAGCCTTCTGAGATTAGCATCTTCCTAATACAGCGCACAAAAATGTAATCTGGTCATCTCCTTCTGCAGATACCGGAATTGTTTTACAGTAAAAATAAAGCAGTTTTGCACTGAAGTCAATCTCAAAGCACAAGCAAGTTGCTGCTCTGCAGCATTCGACAGTTCTCGAATATGACTTCTGAATGTAGAGTAAAGTAACACAGTTCCTTCATTTTTAAGGTCTTCTTTCTGTAGAGAAACTGTATCCTGCAACTGTGTGTGAACAGAAGAGGAGAATTAAAAACCTGTACCTCCCCTGTTTCTCTGGGAAGGACGTTCTGTAGATTCTCTTAGTGAAGTAGCCTCTCCTGACTCTGCTGTTCTCCTCCGCCTTCCCAGTGATGAATAAAAGAGAGAGCAGATGAGCATAAATGTTGAACATAGACAAAAAGTAATTAATCAGGAAAATTAGTAGAGTATGCTAGCATTGGTTACAATATATTAGTAACGTGTACAATTGTCTGTCAGTCTCAGATGCATGAGGCTATCTAATTGCACTTCTCATTTTTTGTTTCCCCTGACTTAATTGCTTAAAGGATACCAGGTCATAGCCACTAGCATCAATCTTCTACATAAGCAATTCCTGTAATTGCGATAGGAAATTGCTTATGGAATTTAGCAAGGTGTGAAAATACTCTGTTACTGTGATTGAGATGGGAGTGTAGCTAGCTGGAAATTCCTTAATGAGATGTCATGTCATGAGATGCTGATTGACACCGAAATGTATGGAAAAGAATTACTGATTAAACAATTTCTCTAGTTGGGTGTGAAAGTTCTGACTGCAGGGAGCCCTTTAGTCTAGGTAACCATTTCTTGATGATGAGAAAGCCATATTGGGATGTAATTTGGTAGTATTTCTAGCTATTTCTAGGTATCTTTGTGGAGTTTAGTAGGTGTTGGTTCTTTTGCCAAGTAGGGGAACTAAGAGTTTTCTTGTGGCTGTACCTTTGACAATTGCAAACTGATTCTGATCTACAAAACATGCACGTGCTTTCCAGTAGGACGGTAGGGTAAGGTGCAAAGTTTGTAAAACACAACTTTAATCAAAAAGAGTAAAATGGAAGCTATCAGTTATTTAGTCTCTTATTTTATTTTGCATTATAACTAAGTTTTTCATGCTTAGTGACGAGGAAAGACACTTTTCCAATACCTAATACTAAACTTGAAAAAAATTTATTTTAATTCTTAATTTACCTATACCTGCTTGTTAAAGAAACTGAATTTTTTGACACCGCAGATTGCTGAAAGATTTATGTAGTAGTTGTGTAATTGCACTGATACCAGAAGTGTTGAATAAATGTAGAGAAGCTATTGGTAAGAGTTAATGATCCTGTAGAACTTTCTCAATTCAGTATTTTCTTATTGCCAATTCGTGGGAAATGCACAGTAAATGCACTTGATAGTTGCCATTTTATTATTTTCAGGTGCTGTCCAGTGCCTTCCCTTAAAACTGGAAGAAGGCGATGGTCCACTATTTGGACTAATTTAAAAGAAATAAACAAATGTGAGTTATATATCCTTATGCACAATGTTTAAGAAAAAAAAAACCAAAACCATTTATACTACTTATGTGCTACTACAACTGTAGTTTTATCAGGAAACCAAAGTAAGCAAGAGTTCACGCAGACAAGCTTTTTTTCTAACCTGTTAACTTCTCACGTCTGAAAAATGCTTTGCACAAAGGATGTCAGCTGTATCTGATATAGTGCTGTACAAGTGTGCACTTTGAAAATGCAAGATGTTACCTCTTTATATGAAAAACTTTGCATTGTAAAGTTTGTAAAGGGGATAGAAAGGCCTGCTGTTATGATAGCATTGATGGGCTGCTATAGCCGCAGGCCAGTGATATGGGTAAATTAAAATGTGGCCTGTGCTGTACATGAATTGTATGTAGTGAGTAAAAACACAATTATTTCACTCAAATTATTGCTAGATGTGAAAAGGAATTCTGAAGAATTGAGGTGTAGTAGTAGTATTTAAATATTACTCAAACACTTTGTTGTTCAAGTGGAACAAAAAGTATCCTAAAAATTGTCTTCCCCTATAGAGAGCATGTTTTTTCATAGGCACGTGCACAGCTGGCTATTTGTGTGCCCAAATCCAGCTTTCCAACCTTTTTGGCAGGGGGAAAAAAACCAAAACAGATCCCTTGGTTCGTCTTCTGAATGGACCTGGCCTCAGCTTACTTTCTGTCCTTAATGTCTTTTGGCATGATTTCCTACCCGCTTGCAGAATCTTTTCTACTTTCCACTCTCTTCTACTGAACAGATGTGTTGCTTAAATCACCAGTTTTAATCTGTAAACCACGGGGCTGTGGATGTCTGTGGGCTTCTGCTACCAGGTGATCTGCGTTGTGTCACGTGTGGAACATACACACAATCCGTGTGCCTGCCGTTGTGATGTGGGATTATGTCTGTTTTAGAGGGAAAAAATGAAGGCTCAATAAATCAATAAAAGGTTAAAAGTAATCTTTTGTCTCTGCTGGTTCCAATCCTTTCTAGCACTGGAGACCCATGAAATGCAACAGTAATTGTTTCCCTTCCCAGAGAATTTATTAACGGAGGCATTAGCCTTTTTACTGCCATGAGCTGGGGCTAATTCTTCACATCCTGTTATGCTTTCTCAGGTGCATTAAAGCATTGAATGTATTTAATAATTTTGAGTTTCTTATTCCAATCACAGAAATGTTATGTTTTGAGGTATTTTCTGCAGTGGCCATTCAGCTTCTCTGCTGCTTTCACAATCACTGTGGTTTTATTTAGCTCATTTACACGGTTCCTGTCCGGCTCTTTCATCCCTCTCTACAAAAGGGAGGGAGTCTGTCAGCTCTTCAGTCTGTGCAGAGAAATTGAGAAGAGATTGATCTTCTTTCAATGTAATTTTCTTTCATTTTAGACTTCAAAAAATATGAAAGCACTTACTTTAACACTGATCTAACAGCCCTCTTATTTGACATTTTTAAATGGTTTTCATCTGGGATTTGTAAAGTACTTTGTAAAACAGTATGTATCACAGTATCTGTGTGTGCTGGGATGTGCACTTGCACGTTGCTTTACATAGTCAGCAAGGAGTGAAATGAAGAGTGCAAGGTTAGTTGCACGTCCCAGGTCTGTGTGTAAGAGGCAAAGCCAGGAATTGGGTGCATTATGAATTGCATACATAATTTCAGGAAGTCCATACAGGTCTCAGTTTGAGTTAGGTGGGAGCTTATCAGCTTGCCATTCTTTCTGAAGAAGCTGAGCACCTGATACGAGGCTTTTAGAAGTTCAGACAGCTGGGAAGCATAGCAGTGCTATTGCTCAGGTTCCAGTCGACAACAATTTTCCAACACTAAGAACATCGGTGGGATTTTACTGGAAGTGTAGGTGTCTCAGTCAGGTAGCCTCTTATAATTCTGTAATGCTGGTTTGAGTGTCTGAGTGAAAGTGTTATTCATGACCCAGAAATCTGAGTTAGCAGCGATGCTTCCCATCTGTCTGCAGTCACACACATCTGCAGTAATACGCTGTCAGTAGTGAGTAATTTTTGGCTTGTCGACAGATCCATAATTGAGAGAGGATGCTACTAAGGGGAAAAACAGCTTTGGGAAAAAACTTATGGTGAAGATAAATAACTCATAAAAAGCTTCTAATGACGGAATTACTATCACAACCTCCTGTTGTGATAGTAAACTACTGTTTTCACCATATTCTTTTTCAACAAGGCCATTTTATCATCTTATGCCATAACTTCGGCTGATGATTATTAAATGTTATGCTGTATCTTGGAAGACACTTTATTTAAAGACTTAAATTCATTTGATTAAAAACAGGATAGTGAAAAAAAGGTTACTTAAACCCAATAGTAAAAAATAGTGAATAATAAGCTAAAAAATGGTAGCTTTGTTTTTAATGGTGTGCTGACTAGGTGTGTTCTTGGCCTTACTTGAAACCTTTTTGTCAACAGGGGAAAAAAAAGTTCACTGAATATATTTAAAACTGCTGATGAAATAATAATTTTTTAAGAGAGGTAGAAGTGCTGCGGAGCAATCATGTTTGCTTTAATGAGCTGCACTCCGTGAAACTGTGTTTTCAAATTTTAGGCCAAATACAGCAGAAGAGTGAGCCATTCTCACAGGGAGGAGAGCTCCATCTGAAGAAAAGTAGCTTTGTTTGCACTAGGGATGAATAATCTGCTGACCCAAACCTCACAGTGCCAAGTCCTTTCATCTTAGGGCCTGGGATATACCTGAGGTAAGGATTCTCCTGCCCTGGATGCTTGTGGAACTGCTCTGACAAGGCAGTGCCTTGCTCTGGGGCCCGCACACAGTACTCTGTGATTTGCTGTTGAGTTTAAGGAGGCCAATGTCTAATGAGATCAGACTTTCTGGGACAGTATCAAGGAGCTGAATCTCTGCTGCAGGAATAAGCTGAAGTGTTGGCACCTGTGCAGAGCATGAGCGGTTCTTCTAGCCTCCAGGCACATGTGTAGGAAAGCAATAGCTAGAACTCAAAGCTGAACTGACAATTAAGCAAAAATAACTAGTTACAGTTGTCACTTTTCGAACAATTTACCATGGTATCATAGAGCCATATCACTGAATGGCTTGGGTTGGAAGGGATCTTAAAGTCCTTGTCCTTAGTTCTAACATCCTGCTGTGGACGGTGTTGCCACTCACCAGCTCAGGCTACCCAGGGACTATCCAACCTGGCCTTGAGCACCTCCAGGAATGGGGCACCCACCACGTACTATGGTGGGTCTACACCATTGGTAATTTTTTAATCATCTTGATTTTCAGTTTGATGATTCTATTAGTATCTTTTAGCCATAATCATAATGAACTCATTTTGACTTTAAGAATGTAAGGTGTGCCGTTGTATCACAAGGGACCACAAGTCCTCATTACTGTCTCCAGCAGTGACTACAGGGGGAAATTTGAGGAAAGTATCATGTTTGTTCTGATTTTACTCTTCATGAAAAGCTGCTCCTTTGGCAGCAGCTGTTGGATGCTTAGCTAAACACTAATATAACACAGTGATTACTATGTGGGAGAACAAAACAACCATGCACTGATGATTTTCTTTTGTTATTTTCCTGCTTATGGATTTCTGATCTGGGTTTGCATATTGGCCATCATTTATTGTGGCCACTGAAAGGTTTTCCATAAATAACTAATTCCTTCTAAGAACCTCTTAAAGTTTTGGCATTCTGGTGATACCTGATTTTCCAGTTTAATTGAGTATTCCATGAGAAAGCTTGTGTTTTTTTTTTTTTTTTTTTTTTCTTCTGGTAGTCACTGTGTGCTCCCTAGGGATTGAATTGAAGCACGGTGCATATCTTATATATATTGTCATATTTTCATGTTCCATGCAGTTGTTTCTTCTCCAAGCTTTTCTTCAACCAATGCATTTCCTCTTCTCCTTTAAGCAAGCTTCCCCATGCCTCTGACCATACTTACTGCCTGTACTGGCACTTCTAGTTCTTCATCTTTTTTCAGATAAAGGCAGCTGAGGTTTAGGCAGCAGCATTGCAATGTTTGAGATTTTCTGTTTTTTGTGGGTGGTGTCCAACATTTCTTGGCATCTCCTTCAGTGACCTCCTCCCTCATGTGACAATTTCATTGATCTTGAAGCACTCTGTATGGTTTCTCTTAGATTGTACTGACATCTAATGGTAAGGCAAAGTGCCTTAGCCACACTTAATGGCAAGATAAATTGTCTGACAGTCAAGAATACTCATTTTTGCATGACTAGATGGAATAGCTTCCATTTTTGCAGAGGAAGTCTGATTTAATACTTTCTCTTCTGGCAGTGAATCTTGTTGCGTTCATTGGGCCATGCTTATTTTTTAAATGTAGCTTAGACCTTTGTAAGAGTAGTTTTCAGTACAGGTGTAAATGCTGTGATGGTTCGATACTGCAGTAGTTTTCAGTGAAAATCATGGCATCTCCATGGAGGTACGACAGCCGGGCCAGCTGTCCTGCAGCATTCCGGATAGGATATTCAGTGATGATGCAGCAGTCTTAGTATTGCCACGTTTTGAAGAAATGTGCGTGGCCTCTTTTTCTTTTCCTCCTATTTGAGGTTTCTCTAGACTTTTTTTTGTTTGGTATTATTAAATATTAAATTTGATATTTTTAAAATGTCTAGCGGTAGGTATTGCTGAATGATACTTTTTGAACTTCAGAAAGGAAAAAAAAAAGTGAGTTCAGTATTAATCTCATAGTTAAATTCCGTGTGTAGGTGTAATACTCCATTGAACTTCAGTGAGATCTGAGTATCACCTAACTTTCATTCAGAAGCAGCATCCTCAGATCCAAAAGTTTTAC
>JAOWBP010070924.1:5966-31130 GCA_028571105.1 Tragopan temminckii
TCCTGGGGCTGGGTTTGCAGCAGGAAGCAATCCCAGGGCATCAGGGCACAGTGGTCGGTCAGAGCAGCGCTCCCCACCCCTGGTGAGCACTCCAGCTCAGGGCTGGCTGCATGCTGGGGAGGAGATCAGAACATTTCAAAGTAAAGATGTAAAGAAAAACAGAAATTAAAAGGTATGAAGCACTTTTCCCCCCTCTGTTTCAAAGAACAATGTATTTTCAAGGATGCACCATCGGTATTTGTGAGCACGGACACCTACAGGTAAAAAGAAGAGCACTGAAAAGGCTCCCAGGCTGCCCAGAGAGGCTGTGGATGCCCCATCCCTGGAGGTGTTCAAGGCCAGCTTGAACAGGGCCATGGGCAGCCTGGGCTAGTATTAGATATGGAGGTTGGTGGTCCTGTTTGTGGCAGGGGGTTGAAGCTTGATGATCCTTGAGGTCCCTTCCAACCCAGGCCATTCTATGATTCTATGAAAAGCCTCCAGCAACGCAGGCAGAGGACAGAGCCTCTGATTTCCATACACTCCCTTTCCTCATCGCAGGGAGGTTTGTTCCAAAAGGAGGGAGAAAAACCCTCTGACAGGTGACAGCCAAGCAGTGTGACACACGTGGTGCTCAGAATAAATGCCTCACTCCACTTATCAACCACAGTTCTCACTATTACTATTTTTCAAGCATGGCTGCAGTTACTCGGACCTACTGATGCCTCCTGCACTGAATCAATCCCATTTCCTGCAGACCACGGATACAAACCCGCCCTGCTCCTGCACTTGGCCGTGAGGATAATGAAGTATTTTATACTTAACAGCAGCGATAACAAGAAGTCACCTGGATTTCAGCTCTAAAAAGCAGGGCTGAGAGCAGGGAGCTGGAGCCCAACCACACACCCTGCTGCTGCTCGAGTCGTACTCCCTCTAGTGAATAAGAAATGCACATCTATTGCATTGCTCAACTCACAAAGGAACGGGACCTCTTCATTTCGATGTCTGTCGATTCAAAGAGCAGCTGGGCAGCCTGCCTTGCCTTGCCTTGCTCCAGGGATGATGTTGGGTTTTCTACCAGAACCAGTTGGGTGCTCTCTCACCTGGTGAGCTTCAAGTACGTATTTGTGAATGGCTTTGAGATCTGAAACGATTCACATTGAAATGAAAATTGAGCTCAATTGCCCCATTTTATGATCATTGCAATAAAGTCTCTACTGGATCATTTCTGAGTTGATATTCAGTACAAGCACGTTTTAATGAGCCTATTGCTGGGGATTTGAGTAACTACATTGAAAGATGTTACTAAACCCCATCTTCCTCTCGTTGGCTTTGCTACGTTAGTTTTTCCGTTGCTTTTCTTTAGCACTTATATTGCATTTAAACATATGAATGCGAATCCCATCCCACGGTGCTGGTGGAATCAAGCAGCCCTCTATCTGTGCCCAATGAGACTCGTGTTAGCAAACACAGCATCGTTCCTCCCTTCCTGGTGAGGCGGTTTTCCAAGGAGCACCTGGATAATTGATCTCTGAAGGACTTCTGCCCATCTCCGCCGTGCTTTCCCTGCCACAGGCACTCCAGCATATGTCTGCAGTCTACAGAGGAGACACAAACAGATCAGCTGTCCTCATGACTGCGCTTTGCTGCTATAAATAACGTGCTGGAGTGAATGCATTAAGTTCTGTATGCAAAACGCCGTGTGTGAAGTGTCTGTTTGCACTGCTGATAAAATGTGTGTTGAAATATCCGTGGCCTCGATGTCTCATATTCACAGAACGGGGCTTGGTAGCCAAAAATACCACCTACCATGCATGCTGAAATAGCAGCATATTAATCTGCTTAATTTTTCCATTCTCTGCTGTTTTGAAGGTCAGGTATTTGCACACACTACCTACCTTCAAGCTACAATACAGAACAGTAAAAAGCAGAAAATTTGGGCTTAGAGAGAAGTGCCTTTGCATAGTCCTTCAAGTCCAAGAGGAAACTTCAATGACAATGTTCTTATGGCTCCTTTGCAGCTGACCCCCCTGGAAAGACCCACTCAAGCCTGTTAACTCTTTGAAAGGATAGATAATGGCAGGACAAGGGGAAATGGTTTTATGTTGAGGGAGGGAAGATTTAGGTTGGATGTCAGGTGGAAGTCCTTTACAGAGAGAGTGGTGAGGTGCTGGAACAGCTGCCCAGAGAGGCTGTGGATGCCCCGTCCATCCCTGGAGGTGCTCAAGGCCAGGTTGGATGGGGCCCTGGGCAGCCTGGTCTGGTATGAAATGTGGAGGTTGGTGGCCCTGCTTGTGGCAGGGGGGTTGGAGCTTCATGATGCTTGAGATCCTTTCCAACCCAGGCCATTCTATGATTCTATAAGCTGTCCCCCAGTGCCTCCACTCACAGCTCCACTGCACAGAACCTCCGCAACACAGTCCTCCAGTCCCCGTGCAAAAGTCAGCCACAAGCTGCTGGACCCACAGAGTAATTCTCTACTTCAAAAGCTTTGGAAAATCCACATGGTCAATATTTGCTGCTTGATCTACTACACCCCTTAATATTTTTCACAAAGATCCATTGATTTGGACAAAATTCACTTTGCAATGTTTGGATCTTTCTATGCAAGCCCCTCAGCATTATCTCAATTTTCTCAATATTTGGCTTCTTCTGCAATTATTGACTTAACCCAAAACCGGATGGGTACCCCAGACACCTGGCACATGTGCCCATATGTATGCATTTATTCACATGCAATGGAAGCATACACATGTTCTACAACTGCCTTTGGGCTGCATGTCCATAACCATAGCTCCTTGCCTGCAAGCATGACAAGAGATTCTTAAAAGCAGTAGGTAGATTTGGTCTGCCTGAAGAAAAGTTGTATTTTTATGACAACCAAGTGATATTCAGTTATTCAACTTCCTGGTGCATTTTATGCTTTTCTCCTTTGCTCATCGCTTTGTTTTCTGTTGTTTGCAGTCAGACCACATTGGTGCTGAGATGTGGTGTCAGTGGGCACATCCAGCTGATAATACACTGTGCTTCCACTCACTTTCCCTTTGCCTTTCCACAGACACATCCCTGTGCACTCCAAGCATATCAAGTTTAGGTAGATTCAAGCTCTCTAAATGAATAAATAGCAATAAGGCAAGCAGTCTATCAGAGTATCCCTTTGTATGCCCATTTCGGGGTCAATTGGCAATACCTCAACAATACTTTTTCTTCTCCTGGCAATTCAAAGCCCCACACACGGGATGCCTGCTTTGCTGCAGTGCTGCAGGCAGACACAGCGACATCAGAGCTGCTGTTCTCATCGACACCGTGAGAGAGATGTCAAACTTAATTCATATAGATCCAGGTGCTCTCGAAAAGGAGATCGCATCAGCAGGCAAGCATAGGAATCAATGTGATTATTAATGAGCACTGGAGAAAGATGAAGGCTGAACAGATGAACACATGGAGAGAATCTGAGCGGAACCGTTTCAAGGAGCAGCAGCAGCAGCACAGGGTTACTGGTGTTGGTGTGCCAGCAAACAACAGAACCAGCCATTTCCCAGCTAGCTGGGACATCTCCAGCAACCCCCTCTTCCACATCCCATCAATATGTAGACTCTCATTAGGCATCATCTCCTCATTCTGTTACTCTGACAGCAGGAAAAGCGCAGCGTGCGCTGGGAGGCAGATTTGGAACTGCAGCAGCAGTGTTTGCTGGCTCCTTCTCCAAATAACTGGCAAACTTTCTTCCTTCCATAAAACTGCATCTTTAAAAATTTTTTTTTGTTGGGGAGCACTCGTTAGTTATCCTTATTTCTATGTTGGGTAATTTAAGTGCTACCTTAAACAGAGTAATTAGAAATTATCTCCCAAGGTTTCCTCCCATCCGGACAGTGAAACTGATTAAGACAGCATGATCCAATGAGAGATAACAGTTGCACCAGGAAGATTTCAAGTAGTTCTTTGCCCGCCTCTACCTGTGACAATTCTCACTGGGGATGAGGGCAGTGAGAGTGTGCAGAACACTGATTTTATTTGGGATCACAATTACTGTAACAGATCGCCTTCTAATGACTTGTGCCCCGCTGTTGGTTAATGGTCACTCCATCATCCCCATCTTGGGTATCTCATCCAAGCAGCCAAATATTTGGGTTTGTAATTACATTAGGAAGCTTCAGATTTCACGTGCCCTGCTTCGGTGAGGGTGCTGAGATTTTCAAGGCCAGGCTGGATGTGGCTCTGGGCAGCCTGGTCTGCTGGTTGCTGACCCTGCACGTAGCAGGGGGTTGGAACTGGATGAGCATTGTGGTCTTTTTCAACCCAGGCCATTCTAGGATTCTATGATTAACACCAGTGCAAGCTTGTTTCCTCACTATCTGCAGACGAGCTGTTGTCTTTACTCTGATTGAAAGGCTACCAAGGTCCTGCATTCAGAGTGCACTTCCACTGCCTCCTAGGTGCACTGCAGCCTGGTTGAATGAATGCTTAAATGCTTTCCTCAATTTTGACTCAAAACAGGCTGCAGAGGGAAAAAGAGGTCTTTTTGACATGTTTTGAGCAATGTTGCTGTTGCCAAGAGGTGCTTTTCCCCCCTCTCCCATCCAGAGGATAAATTGTTCTGTTTCCTTCCAAAGAGATGTCATTAATTCAGGTGTCTATGTAATAAATGTGTATTTTGCTGATATGTTCTGTGTGTCATTCAAGCCAAAGTCTCCCCCATCTCCCAGTTCTGCAGCACAACAGTTATCACAGTCTGGAGCCAATTCACCATTGAGAAAAATAATTAGCCAAAAAGTAATTAAATTAATTGACCAGGGAAGTGATTTTATGAGGCTGTGGAGGTAATTAAAACTAACACATAGTTTGGTGCATTTATATCCTGAGTGCACAGAGATGCAAGGTTAACTGCCCTTTTTGGTTCTATTCTTCACCCCCCTCCGTGTCCATCCAGAGTAATACAAACTGGGGTAATACGTATGTATAATGAGCATTTCTCTTAATTATCTTTATGCAAATGGGACCCGCATTCTTGAGGTTCAAGGGGAGTATAACTGAGATTTGCAAAACCAGAAAGGCAGAAGGTAAGGTCAACGTAGATCTGTTATTCATCAGCCTCCCAAAATAGGCTATTAAAGCTAACAGAAAGTATGTTTAAAACAGATCCAAAGGAGGGCTCTTGAATCATCCTGCTTTAGTTCATCTTTTAAAGTAGCAAACAGGAAATCGCTGCCTGGGGAGGCTGTGAAGACAGGACTTGGGTGGATTCATGCACGAGGGGTCTGTAAACAGCCACTGAAAGAAACAGGCAGAGATGTGCCCTTGGAGCCCCATTCCATGATTTGATCGTAGATGCTGGGAGCACAAGCAGAAGGAAATGAGTGCACCGTGGGCCTCCTCTCAGCACCACGGAATGGATCCAATGGGACCAGAGCCCATGGAAACCTCTGCCACAGCCATGGGATGGGCAAGAGGGACACCAAGAGCTGCAAGCATCGGGGCCTCTGGGCAGCAAGTCTGCTGGTGTCAATGGGAGCTTAAACCAACTGAGAGGTGGGCAGGCAGCTTTAATTAACTGCTTCTTGGGGCATATTCTTGATCATTCGGTTGATATTTCTGCAGTCCATTACAAACTCCATTAAATTCACTTGCCTCACAGGCATTGCTACCTCTTATAGTCAGTTTCTTTCCCGTCAAAGAATTGGCTTAATGGGATAAGCTGATCCTATACAAATGGAGCTTGCTTTCAACTCGTGTTGATAAGTAGCATTACACCGAGGCAGCAGACAGAAGGTTTCTCTGCTGTTTATCTTTGCAGTGATACGGGCACAAAATAAAACCAGTGCCACTTCACTACCTGAGCTGCATCCATCAGTCTGGACAGAGATTAGAGCATAGGAGTCTTCAAACTAAATAAACAAAACTAGAGCACTTCACTTAGTAAAAAAAAAACAAACCAAAAACTTTGTTCTTTGATGTCTGCGCTCAGGATTGATGTGTTGTAGCTACCAAAAGATTCTCAGAACTTTTCCCACTAGACCAGAACCAAGCTCTACTTCTGCAAACAAAGAGTGTGCTTCAGAAGGGGCAGCTGACTTTCCTATGAGTCCACATGCAGTTGGGGCAACGATCAATGGGGATTTCCACTTCAGAATCCATGTATCTGTGTATTGCAGTATTTATTCTCTCTCTGAAAGTTTGAGATGGAAGCACATCAGGTCACCCTGGGGAAAGACAGCCATTTGTTTCCATTAGAAGAGCAGTTAAGTGAAACAGAGCCAGGTGCCAAATTCCAGCAAGTTCTCTCGATAGCTGCCATGAATCTTTTTTTTGTTGTTTTGTTTAATGAGAAACAGCTGATAATAGTTCATACCTTCTACACCTATGGCGACTTTGCAGCTTCCTAACCCATCCCTGCCCCAAAACCAATGTCCTCCCTTCCACCTTCTTGCCTTCCCTGAGCCAGAACAAGATGCTGGTTCTCCAATTCCACTCTTTTAATGTCATCCTTGGTGAAGTTGCTCTTTATTACGAGTCATCCCACTGAAAATTGGACCAACGGGACTCTTTAATATTATGTCATGCTTGGAAGAAGCAGCAGTTCGTTCCGTAATTACAGCTACTATCATGCTTTAATGTTGATGTGGGTGTAATCTTCTAATTAACATCTATTTTTTAAAGCGCTCAACTCCTATGTCAAAAAGCACCAAAACATAATGCACTAACTCAATAACAGCATAACCCACTTTCTTTCAAATAAGAAAGGAGGGAATTATTAGACATCAATGCATCATTTGCTAATGAGCTGTAATTCTGTATTAATTTATCTACCAGCTCATTATATAGGAGAGATGCTAGAATGCTAGAGATGGAGGGTGCAGAAAATCAGTTCAAAGGGCTCACTGTGTCAGTACAAGCTTTTTAGGTCTGGGTAGAAAAAACAACAAGCAAATGTACTTAAGTGAACGGGTGCCCTCCTGTGTGCATGAATGCAGAGCACAAACAACAAAGTTTTCCTATTTCTTAACCTCCAAATTCAAGGAAGACATGCCAGCAGCTTGCTCCGTGCTGCTGATCCCTGCCCTACTCCATAGCAGGGAGGAGAAAACAGAGGTTGACAGCACCTGGATTGTTTATGTGCATCAGCTCCTGTCCCTCCCCAGGGCTGGGGCAGCAATTGGTTGGGATGGGATCTTTACAACCCCCAGCAGGCAGGAGTACAGATAGGGATGGGTTGGGCCAACTCTAACAGACCGACAGCAGCAGAGCAGGCATTTCTCAGTGGCACTACACCACTCTGCAGAGCTGTGTGCATCCCTCAGGAACAGATCAACCCTGGGTTTACCTTTTGGAGCCTGGGCACGCTCTGCTGGGGATTTGCAGCTTTTGTATTGACCCTTCTTATCGAGTTCATCAGGATAATACCTCTAAAGCCAGAGCAGATGTTTTGGTGCCCACACCACAACCTTCCCAGCAGCCAAGTTAAGGTGAAGCCCCACGGTTGCAGTGGGGTCTGGGCACTGGGAGACACCTGCCAGCACACAGCCCTGTGAACCACCCAAAGGGGTTTCAAAAATCTAATCAGGACCAAACAAGGTGGGTAATTCCATGGATATCTTCCTGGACATCTCCTCAGTCCTGTCTGCTTCCCACACGGAGGGTGCAAAGGGCAGCATTGCTCTGTTCTGAGCACCAGGATCACATGCAGCACCAGGCAGTGAGTGTGTGCAAACCAAGGCATGATGTAACAGCGATGCTGGTCTGGGCACGTGGAAATCTGGGCTGCACTTTGCCATGGAGGAAAACAAGAGGCTTTTCTTTCTACACAACACAAAGCATTCAGTGCAACTGTGCTCAGCAGCCTCCCAGCTTAGAGAAGAGCATTTCCATCAGGCCTGACCTTGCAGCACACAACAAGCAGTGGGTTTGGATCCTCTGTGAAGATCACAGTAAGGAGAACTCTGTACATCATTTGCAAGAAACCTCATTAATGCTAAAACAATCACCCCCCACACATATACTCCTACACAGCCCCAGCAGCACTGCATTCAGCCATGTGGGTGGGTTACAGAGAGGGAACCACGTTCTGCTGTGCAAAGCAAAGCTCCAGCACACAGCTGGGAGCCCAGCAGGGACAGAGGGGTGTTGAGGGATCAGTGCCAGGCTGCAGCTGTGGCCACTGCTCCTACCCCCAAGCTGGGCCTGCTCCAGCAGCAGGGAGGGAGCAGAGCTGGGAGGGTTTGGGGTCAGATCCTGCCAAAAGCACATTTAGCAACGTGACTCATCTCTTCTCTGATGGCTCTCAACCCCACAAGGGAGCATCCCTGCACTGCAGGCCTTCCTCAGACAGGTACCAGAGCAGCAGGTGTTGCGTGAGCATCACTGGTTGCTGCTTTAGGAGCCCAGTCTTGAGAAACATGATTTAACTAAATTACATTTAAAGCCTTATTTTTCCCAGCAGTAGAAAGGTATGAACCCAACAGCATGCCCAATGCTTAGCGTTTCCCCAAACTTTTATATATAATCATCCCAACAGACAACAAATGCCACAGCAATTCCTCATGCTTCCTGAGAAAATCAATGTCCTAATCAGCAGCAAATGGGAGCTGCAGTTATGAATTTTTAACACGCAGCATTGCTGTGAGTTTAGAAGTGCCTCCTATAGCTCTAACCCAGCCCTGTAACAATCCCTAAGGTCTCCTGGGATACTTTTTTAATAAAAAGAAATAAAAGAACCATTAAAGCTAAGTCATTAAGTGCTGGAAGTAGCAGCCAATGCCAAATGCAATCTGTGCAACCCATCAGTACAGCCTCGCTGCAAATCAGGTGCACTTCCTAATGTATTTCAGATTTATTCCTTTTGTACGACGAAGCCATAAAGCTTTCTTTGCATCGTTAGGAAACAGCAAAGCAGTTCATGGAGATGATGCTGGTACTTAAGAACTGAACCAAAGCACCAGCCTTCCAATTCTCCTTCTGCGTGGTTTGAGTTCCCTGCCCCGTCCACTGCCATCTGCATGCTGAGCTTTGCACCGAGGAGCCAGGCAGGGAGCAAAGTGCAGCACCCAATGGGAGCCCCATGCAGAAGTTCCCCTGAAGTCAATTACTCGCATGCATAAATTACACAGGGAGCTGCCATGAAAGTCAGCCACAAATTCTATCGCATTGAAGAGTAATTACGGCTTCGCCTTGTTAGTAATAAAATGATACATTAGCCAAGCTTATACAAAACACAAACACCTTCTGATTTCATTGAAGATTAATGCTAATGGGCCAAATTGTCAGGCTGAACTTAATTGCTCTTTTTTATCTTCATTAAACGATAAGCTGCAGCCACAGAAATTGCTCTGGTGACCTTGGGTGTGCACAGCCCCCAGCCCTGGATTGTGTCCCACGGGGGGCTGCTGCAGCAGCGCAGAGCTGGGAGCCATGCCCAGAGAGGTCATGGATGCCTCATCCCTGGTGTTGAAGGCCAGGTTGGATGGGGCTGCCTGGGCTAGTATTAGATATGGAGGTCAGAGCTTGATGATCCTTGAGGTCCCTTCCAACCCAAGCCATTCTGTGATTCTATGATTCCCCTGTGGGGTAGGAAGCAGCTTTACCTCCATGTGACCACCCAACACCAACCTCTGCTCCTTCAAAGCAAAACACAAATGGGGAAAGAGAAGGAGCCACGGTATATTTGCAGGAAAACATCACACAGCTCCCTCCCATCACCATGGCAACACATCCACTGTGGCTCCAATTGATAAATACTTTGCAAATCCCTGCTCATGTACGGTGGTTGTTGCAAAAGTCATACACTATTGCTCACAAATAAATGCACGGCATTTAAAATGTTCTCCAGGTGAAGAGTAATGGCCTGATTTTAGCCCTTGTACCTGAGCTCCCATTATTTGCTGTGTTTTTTTCAGACAGCAAACAATTGCAGACAGTTTCATTCATTTCTATGTCCAAGCAGGGTACTGCAGGTTCCTGCTTGGTGTGTTGAGAGCTGAACAGCTTCCTGTGAGACCAGGGGAGAGGGAGAGCACAGGATCCCACCTTTTGTTTTTTATTACTATAGGAAAGCTGCTGTTGCACATCTGTCCCTCATCCAGCAGGCCCACTCCAATGTAGGGAGAAGGTGGCATAGAGACATCCCTGCTTCTCCCTGAGCTCCAAGCTGAGCAGGGCTGAGCAGAGGACCTGGGGAAGGGAATGCTTCTCATCCGTGCCCTCCTGCCCACCGAGCCAACAGGCAGAGCCACAGCGCCCACAGAACCCAAGGGACTGCCCTGCTCTCCCTCCTCCCTGCAGCCCATCCAGCACACTGAGTCAGCACCAGCCCTGCCCGAAGGGCCCTCCAGGCAAAGTTCAAATGACCAATTAGTGTCTCCGTGTACTTTTAAGCTGCTTTTCAGCCTGCCAAAGCTGACTCAGTAACCTTTAAAGATGTAAAGCTTCTCGTGGGCTGCTTGCAACCACATCCGCAGACATCGCTGCCGGGCGATGCAAGCAGTGCTGAGGCTCTCATTCTCTCTTATGCCATCAGTAATTTAAATCTGTGCTATGCTCCTCAGCATACAGAATAAATCCCAACCCAGAGCAGGCAGTGAGAGGGTGCAGACAAGCAATGGGATGCCTGGGAGGAGATGGGCACTCACACTTGGGTCTCATTCAGAAGGTCCAGGGACCTGGACTGAGGTATCCCAGTAGTTAATGAGGTTCAAAGTTCACAATTTCTGCCTTGTTAATTGGATTTTCCTGCCTTCATCTTCAAGATATTTGGTCTTTTTGTGCCTTTCTCTGAAGAAAAAGCCTTTCAGAACCTGGAGCTTCTTCCCCATGCAGGTACTTATCCCCTGAAATTAAGTTACAAGCTGCTTCTTGATAAGATAAGCAGACTGAGCTCCTTAAACCTCACTGTAAAATATTCTCCGCAGCACTTCATAATTCCTTATGAATCTTTTCAGCTCGGTGATGTGACAGCAGAAGGGTAAAAGCCAGGACAAGCAGCAGAAAACCCAAGTCCTGCTGCACAGCTAAAGGGATTGCTCTAAAGGGAGGCAGCAGGCAGCCCAGGAGATGCAGAAGTCATTAAGCAGCCGAGTGCTTCACGTCCTGCAGCCACCAGGGACCACTGCTACTGTTAGCTTCCAGTAAACACCAACTCGCCCAAAGTGAGGTGGCACAAATCAGCCAGGACTTGCGCACGATGAATCATAGAATGGCCTGGGTTGAAAAGGACCACAATGCTCATCCAGTTCCAACCCCCTGCTATGTGCAGGGTCTCCAACCAGCAGACCAGGCTGCCCAGAGCCACATCCAGCCTGGCCTTGAATGCCTCCAGGGATGAGGCAGTGCATGCACTGATGTACAGATCTACCCCCTATGCAATACCTCGAGCACTTCAGTATGACACAGCCATTTGTTACATCACTGACCCTGCTGCTTTACTCATTTATAGTTTAATTGCCAGTTAAATGGGATCAAATACCTCCGAACTGAAGCCATTTGCATTAAAAATAATACATCCATTCCCTTATACGCCCTGCATTGAGGCAGGTGCTGCTCAATCATTCGATCAGAGCCTGCAGAAAGCTGCTGATTAATTAATGAGAGATGGATGGAAGTCTCAGGGAGGAGGGCAGCCATGGATGGAGAGCACTGAGCTCCTGCACTGCAGAGATGTCCCAGCAAGGAATGGGACTTTCTCTCCTGATGAGTACATCGTAATTAATTCTCTGCAGAATCCTTGCTTAGGAACTTTATTAAATCGCATTAAGACTAATGAATTGTTGTCGTTGCCTAATTATATAGTTGTTCCTAGTTTAATGAACTGTGTATCAATAGACATAGAACAGACATTTTGCTTTTGGGAGGGAAATATTTTAAATAAGAAATATATATATATTCTTGCTAATAGCATCATTTGTTGGTTACATTCACTCATAATGAATCTGTTGGAAGACGCTGTCCCTTGAATACAGATTTTTGCTAGCTAGAGGCAAACCAAAGCCCAGAACTGAAACGTGTTCCAACAGCTGACGCGAAGCAGATATTTTTGCTCCTGTTAATGTGATTTCTCTCAGCAAAATAAAACCTGAAGACCTCTCCAGCCGGCTGAGCGCTCCTGTCTCAAATGATCTGATAGAGAAAAGGCACAGAGCAGGACAGGTGTGCTGGGAGAATTTCCTTCTTGCAGCTGATAGTGCTGGTGCTTTTCCAGCTGCATCACCCCCCCAAGGCTCACCGAGTGCCTGAAGGAGGGAGGAAAGTCTCCCAAACTTTTCCTGAGAATGTCTGCTAGGGCAAAATAGTTACACTCTTAAAATAGGAGCTGCTTAAAAAGTCAGAATTGCTGCTGCTTAAAAAAAAAAAAAGAGGACAATCATCGTCTCCAATGCTAATGCATATAATCTTCAACACACTGCAGCCACCCCACAGATTAATTTCAGCACAGAGATTATGGTAATACACACAAAAAAGAAGTTGTGATATTGAGTTAATCAAAGATTTTTTCATTTCAGTCCCTGCCTTTGGCTCCACTCAGCAACGCCTGCCACAAAGGAGAGTCAAAGGCCCCTATCATGCACTGAGTTGAACAGTAATTATTACAGGGAAAACAAAGTTTAAACCAGAGAGTTTCTTGATCTTGCTCTGACATGAGTTCCTGAAGCAATGAGGACACGATGGGGATCGGTTGCTCCCAGGGCCAGCACTCAGCTCTATGAGGAGCGCTGACCCAGGGGGGGTGGGCACTGCAGGTCTGCTGTGGGTGCACAACACAGAGCTGCAAACGCCTTGAGGAGCCTCATTCCACCCCCAGGAACACCTCAACCCCAGCACAAGTAGCACAAAACCACCCTGCAGGCCTTCTGCAGCAGACAGATGTGCTCAGCTCATGGGGCAGCGTGGGGAGCTGCAGCTGGGTGAGCTTAGCCTGGAGCCTCACCAAGGGCAATCCCACCCAGACCCATGCACAACCCTGCATTCCAAGCACCTCCTTCTCTCCCAGCAGAAGCTGGAGATCTCCTGTTTTCAGCCACTGAGGCTGAGCACAGCAGGGCAGTGCCAGGTGGGCCCTATGGGGCTGTGGGTCCTGGCCCTACGGTCCCTGCAGAGCAGAGAGGAGGATGGGGCTCCTGCAACCTCCCAGCAGCACCAGCCTTCAGCCACACTTAAAATACAAAACAAAGAAATGTCAGCTGTGGGCAAACCTTAACAAATCACAGAACAACCACTTAGCTCCTGACAGTACCGGTTAGCTGAGCTTAACTCCGGCTCTGGCTAATTAGCAGTGAGCATTCTGCTCAGGCACAGCATCCCTCTAACCTGTCCTGTGGCATTTTACATCACAGCAGGGCTGCAAACAAAGCAAGCAGCAGCCGGGATGGGATGCATGCAGCTCTCCATGCACGCCTGCTCTCAGAGCATCGCTGTGCATCACACAAAATGCTCTGTCGTAAAGCTTTGGCACAGGTACCTGTTATTACCTTGCTGCTACAGCAGCAGAGCAATACCTTGAGGCTGAGTGGAAAAGCACACTGAGGACGCAGTTCTCTGCTGCCTCCTTGCACGTGAACCCACTGCTGCCACTTGACATCTCAGCACTGGCACACGTCAGGCTCCTCGCTTCGTGTTTTGCCAATGAAAGCAAAGCAAATGGAAGCAGCGCCCCGTATCAGAGCTTTGAAGAGGCTGCAAGGATGAGATTTCAGTAGAGAACAGTAATACACATATAAAAATCTTCCCATGTTTTCCTCTTTGGAAGAGCCCAAGGGAAGCTGTGCTTCCCGGAGGCACTGGCACTTTTTCCCCCCACATTTCCATTTTGGAAAGCTCTTTCGGCGTTGGCCTCGCAATGCACAAGTTTGTTGCTGCTCTGCATTACTCCGAAGCGCTGCGAGTTTTAATTAGCAAGTTTTCAGTCTTTCTGGCTCATTATAACAACAGACGAGAAATCACAGTTAAATTAATAAATCAAGTTCCTCTCCTAAATCACTGCTGGGCAGAACTCTGAGTGTTTTTAATGTGCCTAATTATGCTCAAGGATCTTGTCAATCACAGCATTAGTCCAACTCTCAGGGACTCCAGGAAGCAGCAGTGGGTGCAGGGAGCACAGCACTATGCTCCTTTGCTCAGCCACCACCCAGCGCTGCCAACCCCAACACAGCACACAGCTCTGCTTCAGCGGGACAGCAGCACTCAGCTCAGCACAGATGGGTAGCAAACCATGTTTTTATAAGTACAAAGCAAAAAGCACCATTATAAGCTCCTGCGACTGATGTGATTTGGGGCAGCAAGCAGCAGCAGGTCGCAGCGCATGGCCAGGTGCTGCCTGCAGTGCAAGGGCTGCCTGCAGAGCCCACGGGTGTTTCTTGCCTTCAGAAAAGCCTTCTGCTTTTCAGCTTCCCTCCCGCGTGGCTGCACAGCAGCCTCTTGAAAACAGACATCCAGCACCTCCGTCTGACAAGTGCGTGCCTGAATCCTGTCACAACATAAGCCCCGAGTACTTCACAGCCGGGGGAAAATAATGCCATTAATACAGCAAAGGGATCTAGATGCATTAGCTACACCCAGGAGAGGGCTCGCACTGCAAATCTTAAGCATCCGAGACAGCAGATGGAAAAGCAGTACCAGAAGGGCTCTGACAAGCACGGCTCTTGTCTCTCGGTTCCATTTACGGAGCTCTGAATCACCGCAGCACAATAGGAATGGGCAGCAGCCACAGCAGCACTCCTGCAGACATGGCACTTCTCTGCTCCTCAGTGCACTGCCCTGCCTGCCCCACACTGCCTCTGTGCCACAGACAGAGCGAATATCACCTACCACCATTCAGATTTCACAACAAGCTTAAACTTCAGAGCTTCAGCCCCTAGAATTGTTCTGCTATCAGCAATCTCTGCTTTGTAAGCATTGATGTAAGGTTTCCATCCATCACCAAGCTCAAGATCACAGAATCACCAAGGTTGGAAAAGACCTTCAAGATCATCCAGTCCAACCATCCACCTATCACCAATAGTACTCACTAAACCACGTCCCTCAACACAAAATCCAAACGTTCCTTAAGATAAGAGCACCAGATGAGCAGCAGAGCACACACAGTGCCCGAGGAGCACCTGTCCCACACGGCTGGATGTGGCAGAGCAGCGATGCTCTCATTACTGTTGGAGAGGGGACTGTAAAGAAGTGCTGCTAAGAGGATTCTCATTAGTAGAGAGCTGGAGATGACGTGGTCCATAGTCCCCTTTTTGGGAAGCCTGCAGAGTATGGCAGCAGCACAAATACAATTTCAGTCGCAACAGAACGCCATGCCTTCGACCATTAGCTTTGCTGGGCAGCAATAATCATCCCCATTTATTTGTTTAATCCATTAAGTGCACAAATGTGAAATGGTTCTGTAAGTACCTCGGGGATAAAGGAGGTGAAAGCATTTGGGGCAGTGGAATCGAGGTGGCTCATGGCAGGGTTTGGTGCATTCAGCTCTCCAGCACCATTGCTAAGCTTTGGCCCCAGCAAAAGCTCTGCACCCTCAGCTGTACCAAATTCACTGCCATCTTAACACAGACATACAAAGAAAACGAGGAATAATTTAACATCTAGGAAAGACAAAGATGAAACAAAAGCCTGAAGTCCTCGGCAGCCTCTTTGAAGGCAAAGGAAGTGTAATTTGCCTGCAAAATTGAAGATGCTGTTAAAGGGAGTTGTGACAAGTCCAGGTTCAGAAGCGTTTTTGTTCTCCCGTTCTGCTGTGGCACTGAGTGCTGGCAGCCTGTAATTCATTCAGGAAAATCCACAAATGAAGTGAAGGAGAGAAAACGAGGACACACTGCACAGCTGTCTGCCCCAGGCCAGGTGATGGACAGCACAGGGCTGCTGGCAGCCTCAATGCTGCCCCCCAGCCCTGAGCGAGCACACGCTCTTCTGCTGTTCCCCCTCAGTTTTTTGTCCTATCCCAGGGGCTTCTGTGCCTGAGCTCCAGATGCAAACAAAATAAAACGCACAGCAATTAACAGAGGAGCTCTGCGCTGCTCCTGCAGCCACGATGAATGCTGCAAGCTTCAGGAGACCGCATGGAAATCGGTTCTTTAAGTCTGACGTACCTTATTATTCTTATAAAAGAAAGCAGACCTCTCTAATTGAGGACCGCTCTTGCTGGTGGGAGGAAGAACTCGAAGGTTTGGCTTTTGGTGATGGGAGCAGCCAGCAGCAGCTGCCCCACAGCCCTCAGCCCCAGGCTGCTGTGAACTCCTGGAGGTCCATGGGGGTCCCCAGTGCTGACCCCCACCCCTGCATGCAGCCACCGCTGCACTCCTCCACTCACAAGCACTGGGGAAAGAACAGCTGTTGAAATACAAACGCGCGACTAATTGTACGTGATTGAGGATCTTAAACGGCTATTTTTAGCTTCAAATTAAAAAAGATTGGATGAACCCAATGTTTGTGCTCAGCATTTCAGAGCTGGAGGGGAGGAGCGCCGGCTCGTCCTGCCGCATGCAGCAGCATGGGGAGCAGCACAGCCTGGGGCCAACAGGATTCAAACGGGACAGCAGGTGCACCCCTGGGCTGCTGTGATTTCCTCCATCGTGTCAGCCATTTGTATTTTGGAAACATTAAATTGCTATTGGAGCTTCTGACCATCTCTGTCAATTAATCCTCCTCCCATCCTGGCACGTGCTAGCTTTTGATTTAGCAGAAAATAATTTTTTGAGCAGTTCCCAGGCTGCTTCCATTAGGCATTCAGGTTGTGGTCAATGAGCTTGAGAGTTACTTGCCTAAAACAGGGCGTGCTTCTGCACGAACCCATTGCTCGTTTGGGCTGGAAACACTGCTTTTTGGGAAAGGCAGCATCATGGGAACACAGCCAGGTGTACCCAACCACCCACACAGAGCCCAGCCATCAGATCTGCAGCAGCACAGAGCTCAGCCCTCCAGCATCCTCTGGCCTGCATCTTTTGGATCCCTGCATTATGGCTTTCCCACAAACCAACAGTCTATACGCTCAAGGGGAGAAAGCAACACTGAAAAGACGGATTATTTTTTTGCCTAATGCTCTGTTTTCCACTCAAAATCCTTGGCTCACCAGCAGACAGGGCTGTGTCCAACCCAGGTGAACCCTCATTTATCCAATATCAACAAAGCCCTAATTGAGAGATCAATTGGGAACCTGCCTCGTCACGCACAATTTGGAGAGCTGACAAAGCCACCTGTAGGGGCTGGAAAATAAGTTCTGCCTCATTACAAAAGAAATTGCATCTAAATGAAAAACAACATATAATAAGAGGTCTAAAATGCCTGCAAAGCGCTGCCAAGCAGACAGGTAATGCAGTGATAAATGGCACAAGCTGTGTCTTTGACAAGGGTCACCCTTAATCATTCAGCAACCGAAGGAGCTGAACTCATTTCCCAAAGGTGGAAATGTTTGGGGTTTTGTTATGATGATGTGTAAATTCCAGGGCAGAGAATTAGTGTTCCTGAGCCCAAGCACTGCATCTCTTGGATAGATTAAAATGTTAAATAAGTGCACATATAGCAAAGCAGGAGCATGTTGACCGGGCTTGCCTGCAATGACTGAGTCAGAATATCCTTCACTCCCTGCTCCTGTTTGGATGTTTGAGATCAGGGTAATAAAAGACATTCTGGAAACACTCAGCGATGGTAAAACGATGTTTTGACATGGAGGTCATACGTGGCTGACGGGAAAAAATGAACCAAGTCAATGATAGAGGAGGTGCTGGAAAAATCCTCTTTAGCAGCTGATGAGGCTCCACTCAGCAAATCCCAGAGTGATGGATTCCACAGAACACATCCCTCACTGTCTTGGTTCATCTCCACAGCCCTCCTCTTTAGGAGCAGCCACTTAACCTCAGCTTTTCCTCCTTATATTTGGTGAAATGATCGCCTTCCCCATCGGCTCCCTCCACCTTTTGTTTTGCACCGTCTGTGCCCATCCCAGTGCCCCCAGTTCCCTCCTAGCTCAGCTGCCCCGGGGAGGAGCACAGTGCAGCAGGATGGGATGTGACCCTGAGCAGCACGAGCCCAATGTGAGCTCCAACAGGGAGCAAGGAACCGACCTGAAAAATGATATTTCCTTCAAAACTGAACATCCCCCAACCTTATTTCCGAGTCGTGTGTGTCACTGATTCACAACCTAAGCAAATACGGCGCCGTTTTTCAGGTGTTAGCATCATTTTCAAGTAAATCTCAGCAATATTTCAATACGGTGTTATTACAGATCTAAGGAAACGTAAACGCCACACTTCACAAACATCAGCTGTAAACCTTTTTGACTTTGTGAAAAATGCTCCATTTCCTTCACAACACTGAAACGCTTTGACAAACGTGGCACGCGTTCACAGCTCCACTCAAAACCCCATTTTTTCTTCCAACAAATAAAACATGAGAAACATCCCGCGCCAATCCAATGTTCACCCTGCACCTGGTGCAGAGTGAAATCCACTCTGATCAATAAAGCTCATCATTCATTTCACTCACTGTTGTGTTCCGAGCTAACTTGGTGCACAGCTGTGCCATGGCTGCACTGCGCTCACTGCTCTCCAGGACCCCCTGCAATGGGGAGAGATGCCCTTGCAGCCTGCAGTGCTGCTTGAGGCTCACACCTCAGCCCCAGGGAGCTGTTTTGCTGTGCTTCACCTCTCCTGCATGAGAGCTGGAGATTTATCATTAGCTCCTACCTAATGCTGGGAATTCACAACCCTTCTCATCCCCAGGGCACTCAGGGATCACCAAAATATCCCCAAAGAGAAAGAAACGTGGGGCCCTATTGCACGAGGCAATGTCTGGCTCTGGGAAGAGCTCTAACCAAGACTGATCATCACGAAGCTTAAAAGTACACCCAAAATAGAGCTTTTGCTAGAAATAAAGAAAAAAGATAAGAAGTCCATGCTGGTTGCAGGCAGGCACTCAGCATCCTCCCAGAGGCCGCTCTGCTCAGTGCATGCTGCTTCTGGCTGCTGCACATCGCTGCTGCTATGTGACACAGCCCCACAGTGAGCTGATGCATGGGATGTTCTGCAGCTCAGGGCTCTGCAAAGCATAGAGCTACATCAAAACAAACGAGCTTTAGTCAAATCACAAGAGCTGACAGCGGAGAAATGAGGTGTGTCAGATCGTCAGTGCACGTTGCAGGATGGGGCTGCGCTGCTCCCCGCAGAGGGCTGTGGTTCTCCAGCACCGCCGGAGCGCAGCAGCAGCAGAACCCATCCCAAGGGCCGAGCACAGAACACAACCCCAGGACCCAGCACCAGCAGTGCTGCACAGCTCATTTCAGTCCTTCGTTGCTCCCTGGCACACCGCCCAGATCAATCACAGAGCTTTGTTTTACATGAACAGCGCACACAGAAGGGGAGCAGTCCTCCTGCTGTTTCCTTTTGCTGTCCCATGCCATAGATCTGGCTAACCTGCAACTGGCAGCAAGCCTTGCACCTCCCTGCCCCATTTCCTGCCTTCAGTCTGCCTCCTTCCCCTATCACAGCAGCAAGCATCCATCACAGATCCAATACTTCCACTCCAAATGAAGACTGACTACCCTGGGATGAGCCCACCCGTTCATCTCCCAGTTCTTTTTCCATCTCTGAGCTGCACCGGTGATGGTACACAGGCGGGGCAGAGGCTGTGCAGTGTACAGCAATGGGAGGGAGATGCAAAGCATTGATCTTTGCTTTGCTACACAAAGATCTTTCACAATGATGCAATGCTACTAAAGAATGCTCAGGAAACTGGTAACGTGTTGGCATCACAGAGTGCTTGGGCAATTAGCTCATAAAAGGAGACATCAAGCCACCCGAGTGAAATAATGGTGGGTTCACATTGCTACATGCCCTGTTCTGCATTTGATGACAAATTATTAAGATCTGATGAGCAAACGTTGCCTTTAAATCATGTAAAGGTTAAATGATTTTACATGATGCTCAGGGCTGCCCACAGAAGGCCAAACGCTGCTGCTTCTAGCTGGGCTGAACAGAAAACACCGTGCTCCAGAAACAGAATCAGGGAATCAGCATTGGGAAGCACGCTCTCCTCTTTGCCACCATCCTCTTAGAACACAAGAGGTGAGGGGTGGCAGGGTTTGCTGTGACTGCAGGGCTGCATACAGCCAGGTATGGACAAGGCCCTGTGCTCTCTGGGTTTGTTCCTCTCTGCTAGGACCAAAGCAGGGCTGCGCTGGATGGAGCTGGAGCAAAGACCATGGGCTCCAACCGGGAAGGGAAGAGGTGTGCTGCAGGAGATCCCTGATCTCATCGCTGCAGCAGTGTGGCAGCCCGGGTTAATCTCAGCTCTCAGAGCTTTCCTGAGCTGCCCCCAGTATTTCCTCCCCCCCATCCCTTCAATTTCAGGTTTAATCCTCCAGCTCAAGTGGAACTCAGCCAACTGCTTGCCTTCCAGGTCGAGGAATAATCTGTATAATTTTCGTAAATTAGTAGAATGAAGTTAAGAAAAATAACTGCAAGAGACCAAAAGAGCACAAGCATGCCTTAATTCTGCAAAACCTAAAGGAATCAAAGCTCCTCCTTCAAACCAGCACTACGTAGCACTGAACTAAAGGCATGCTGGCGGTGCACCTGCCCAGGCTGCTGCTGAAGAAATGTTTCCTGCAGGGAAAGGAGCACACAGACCCACAGCACTGTGCAGAGTGATGCACAGCAGCGTTTTCCCACCGCCCATCTGAGCACTGCTGAGCCAGGGCGCAGCTGCAGCAGTGCCAGCAGCTAATTGGGGCGTGTGGAGTTCACACTTGGTCACCAGCATTCCAGCATACAACGCACGGATGCTAAGATAGAGAAGGAAGCAACGTGAGCCAGTGACATCAAACCAAAAGATGAGTCCAACCTTCTCATCTCTGTGCCCCAAACTGCTGAGAACTCATCATGGGATGCAGGAGCTGCGAGAAATGCATCAGTAACATGGAAGCAGCAGCTCCTTCAGCACAGACCCAGTTTGGTTTTAATTTACAACTCACGCCGGACATCTAACAAGCGCCTTTTAGCACAGAAAATGTTAAAAGGAACATTTCCTGGCAACAGGAGTAGCTTGTGGCCAAAGAATAAATGTTCTGCAATAGCTCAGGCACTGAATGTCATCATCTCCCCTCTGAAGGATAGCGCTGTATTGTCAGGATTATGTGAAATTATCCTCAGCACCGTACGCAGCGTTTTTTTTTTCCAGCTGTGCATCTTATCTTTCTGCCTGAAGGTCAATTGAGAATTATCCACCCCTAGTTTTGCTCACAAGCAGGGGCTATGACTGACATCGAGAAGTGCTAACTAGGGTTATTCAGTATGATTCATAAATATTGCTACAGCCCTTCTGAGAAGGTTTGCCCACCAGAGCAACCAGTGCAGGTGCTGGCATTGCCCAGCCCCAGGGCCAAGCTCACTTTCCAGCAGATGAGATGTCATGCATTTGCTATTGTGGAGGCTTTTATTAGCGGTGATAACACAATTAGCAGCAGCAACATTTGTCCTGTAGAGGTGTGGATGCAGCACTTTTGGACGTGGCTTAGTGGGCACGGTGGTGATGGGCTGACGCTTGGACTTGATGAGCTTAGAATCATTAAGGTTGGGACAGACCTATAAGATTCTGATTCTGCACCATTCACCCATGCTTTGAATTGCACACAAGTGGTTCTGCAGATTTGTAGTGATATTTGCTACAAGATACCTTACAGGAGGAGGACTCCAGACCCACGCAGTGCTCTGAGCAATCCCTTCCAAGCTGTGGGTAGTAGCACACTGGTTCACACTGCTCTGACATCTCTCATCAAGCACTCGCCCACACAGTCCTGAGCACTCCAAAGGGCCAGCATTGGGCAGCCGTGCTGCCTCAGCCCCATGCCAGCACCCCTGGCCATGCCCCTGCGACCAGCCCCTGAAAATAAGCAATCACAGCAGCTCAGCTAGCAGATTTTCCAGCTCCTTCCCTGCATGTTTGAGCGCTTTAGATGATTTATCTGCTCAGAAAAGGATTATTTTTGAGCTTCTCTTTGCCAAAAATGTAAGCCTTATCAGATGGAAATCAGAATCCATTCTTCAGATCAGCAGTCCGGATCCAAGTTGAGGTGGAAAAGAGGTCACACAAAATACAGACACTTCCGCGAACGTTCGCTTTGCTTTTCTCAAGCCTTCCACCTGCAGCTCTGATCCCAGACGAGCTGTGCCTTCACACACCGCTGCAGCTCCCAGCCAAGTCAGCAGCGCAGCCAGGCAATGGGATGCATCAGAGCAGCCACACAGACCTATTGCTTTGCAACACACTGATAAACCATATTTGCTTTTCCTCCTGGTGACACGTGAGCAACACACAGCTGGGGCTGGAGGAGCAATAAGCACAACATCACATCAGACCTGTCGGTTGCCTGCATCGATTCTGAGCCAGAACTGTTTAGCACCGCTCCTCAGCTGATGTCACACAGACAAAGGCAGCTTCTCGGGCACCAGATCCATGCAATAAGGACAACACGGGGAAAAAGCTCCTCAATGTCTTTTGTATTGAGAAAAAAAAACTGCATTTCTGCCAATGGCAGAGAAGGGGACAGACAAGGAGTTGGTTCTCTCGGCTGCATGGTCTGAGAAACCGGACAACATCTGCAAATTCAGAGTTACCCAAATAAAGAGTGCCATCAAACGGTGATGTTTCATCAATATGGAACCCATCATTTGATTGAACTCTATTTGAAGCCTATTACACAGATTTATTGCTTGCTGTTGAAACATTTCCTATGTTCCTATTTATGCTGGCTTCTATTATTCCCCACGACATCATTCTGGGCTGTGCTGCTTTGTGCACATTATTCCTTGTACAGAGAAATACTACAGCTAAGGCAGCATTATCTAACATTTATTGTGGTTGCTGAATGCTTATTTTCTTCCCCAACTACTTTAAAAAGGTCTCTTAGTCAGAAAAAACTGTGGTTTTTAAAAATAAAACTCCTTTCATTTGCCAGCCCGTCACCAAACCAGAATGACCGATCAGCTTTCTCCAGCCCTTGCCACCAGTAAAACCAGTCAGATTTAAAAACACCCCCTCGAGCCGTTTGTACTGGCAAGAAATGAAGAAACCAAGCTGAAGGCAGCCTGCTTCCTGCTCTGCTTTTGGACACGGAGGGCCTTGCAAACAAGCAGAGATGAGCCACGTCCCAGCAGAACTCCCAGCCAACACAGAGCACAACAGACAGCACCTGGGGAGCTCAGATGAAGCACTGCCTATTCCAGAAGAGCTCCGTTTAACACTGGACTACCTGTCACAGCCACTTCTATTTCCCACGGGCTATCAGCCCCTCCTGCTCTGAGCTCACGCAGCCCATGCAGCAGCACAAGCCCTCCTTTATATCAAAGGCCTGAGCTGAGGATTAAGATCTGAATCCCAGGTTAGCCCTTAACAACACAGACAGAGCCTCCCCTTCATCCAGCAGGCTGCTCCTGCACCAGCAAGGCAGAAATAATGATCTTAACGCATTCAATAATTCAAAAAAAAATATCCTATTAAGCACAAACGCCAATTGCAGAATTTGTCTGCAGGTGAAATTCTTTTTAATCTACTCTAAGATAAGAGCAAATCTACGTCTGCCTGCCGGCACTTCTTACACAGAAGGGTTTGGTAGAGAAAAGAGCAACAGAAGGGTGTGAGAGCCACACCAGGCAGCATCACAGCATCACCCCTCACTAAGAAGGGACACAAAACTCTCCAAGCAACACAGCAAAAGTATAAATTTGTATAAATTCAAAGAGTAGGACTAACCTCATGCACTCCAGGCTGCTCCAACCAGCGCTCCAGTCCCCCAGCATGCAGCTCCCAGCACACAGCTGTGCCCAAATGCAGCTCCTGGCTTTTGCTGGCCGCCCATCACACCCTGCTGTGCACCTGTGTCAAAGCCAACATGCAGGAGCTGCTGTGCTCAGTTGGCATTTGCAGAGAAATAAGTAAGGATGGGCAGAGAGGAGCAGAGCTCAGCCCTTCCATAGCTGTGTGTCCTCAGCTGGGCAGGATGGGCTTCCAGCCCCATGTCTAATAACAATAAAAAGGAATCACAGCACATCAGGGCTCGTTCCCCAGACAATAGTGAGCCAGGCCATATATTGCTCTATGGCCATTGGCTTGATTTAAAATGCACTCTTAAAAATGAAAGAACAACTCCTTAAATTTGCAGCGAATGTATAGCTCCACAGATCTGATTTACTGCTTATGAGCCACCGAAGAATTGTGATTGCAATTTATTGTATTGTTGACTATAGCAGCGAAAGCCTCAGCATCACTGTAGCTCTGCAAACTGTGAAAACCTGACCATGTAAAATGAATCATTTATTTCAGGTTGGTTTGTTGTTGGGTTTTTTGTTTTTTTTTTTAAAGTTTTTCTTTAATTGCCCCCACAACTTCCAGCATGGAATGGCAATTACTTTGATGGTGACTTTCACCCAACAATCAAAGCAAATCAGGGCCAAAAGTTGCCCTGGGCTCTGCTCGTGTGCAGTTTTTAGCCCTGCTTGACTCATAACTGTGAGAATTCCCAACTGATGGCAAGCACCAGGTATAGAAGAGTGTATGGCCTCCATGGCCTGTCTGACACCAGGCTGCAGAAGGGAAGAACACACAAAGCAGCAAAGAATCCATGCACTCCTGCAGCACTTCCAGCCTTAAGCCAACAGCCCTGCTCCACCCATGGCATTGCTCAGCCCATCCTGCCCAGCCTCGGGGCTGTTCACACCAGGCTCTCACTGCTTTGGGCACTGATGATGTGGAATACGGCCAATTAAGCACAATTCCTGATGAGCTGTTGCAGTGAGAGGCACTGCAAACCAGCATCTTTATTTGAACTTACCATGTGAAATGAGCAAGATGTGGTATGCACAGGGGAGAAAAGGGGAACGCTGAGCAATAAATCAAAACATCTCAGCAGTGCTCCTGTCCTTCAAGGGTCTTTTCCCTCTGCTCTCATGTGTGATCTTTTCTTGATTCATTGAGGTCAACTGAGCAGAAAATGTTGCAGCTGCTGGCTAGATAGCAGTGCTGCTGGACAACATCCACGGCTCCTTCCTCTTTCCTTTTGGAAAGAAGTGGCAGAATGCAGCTGCCTGTGCAGCTTTATTTCAGGCTGGAACATCTCCAAACACGGGGGAGGGGGGGAAGTAATATGGTGACACACTGGAACAGGTTGCCCAAGGAGGCTGTGGATGCCCCATCCCTGCAGGCATTCAAGGCCAGGCTGGA
>JAOWBP010071022.1:3952-27777 GCA_028571105.1 Tragopan temminckii
ATTTTCTGCCTGAACTACCTGAACCAATTCTGTGCTTCAACCAAAGATTTAGTTGTATACTTACGTTATGTATACACACACAAATAATTTTACATTTTTAAAAAATATTGAAATAAAAAAAAGCCAACCAACTGGGTATGCAGATCAAACGTAGAGTCCAGTATGTCAAAATCATGATGGAAAGTTACTGCAATTTCCTTTCCAGACATTTGCCATAGCCAGCTTCCTTTCTGACCAGATGAAACTAAAGGAAACAAGCAGTGATGTAAAATTGCAAGGGCAATGCAGTTAACACTTGCCCACTTGGAAAGAGAGAACCTGATGTGATCAGTATGGGTGCATTACTTGGGCAGCAGGAACTGTACTGCTCTGAGCCAAAGCGCTGGCTGCAAGAGTATCCTGGGAGACACAACTGCTGCTGGTGGAAGAAATAACTGAAATCATGCAGCCTACTTCAGTGAGGAAGCAGGTGGTTTTATTCAAATATATGAAGAGAAACATTTGTGAAAGGAGGAGGCTGAGTTATTCAAGTCTGAAATAAGTTCATTCAGGTTTTGATGGGAAAACTTCTGTCCAATATATTATTCACTGATATTATACAGGCAGCATGGGAAAGAATACATTCAGATGTATGGTCCTGAAACTTGATGTCAGCTCATGCAGAATGCCAGATTTGATCCAACATTTAAGAGCAAGTGAGACTACGTGAACTGTCAGAAGCCATTCTGTGTGCACTGGATCCAAAGGTCCATAAGAAACACTGTTCAAGCAGGTTTTTAATAATTCCTTTTGAATTTTAAAAATGTGGAAAAAACATCATTCTAGCAAAGCTGTGAGGAAATGTAAGTTTGTGATGTAGTTTTACCAGTGTCCAACAGGGATGTCTCAATATTAATTTAGCTGTTGTTTAAGCGAAAAATTTGCCCAGAATAATCTTCAGATCATAAATTGAAACTTATCACATTCTTTCTTTTAAAGTGCTTATAATTCTGGCTGAACATCTATGTAATTGCAAATATTTACAACAGAGCTGCAAGAGAGACATGCAATGCAGCATTCTTTTGTGACATAACAAGTAAAACCATGTTTGCAGGATTTTACTTGGCAAATATGGATTTATATACAAATATGCAATTAATCGGCAATTTTCATTAAAAAAAAAAAAAAAAAAAAACAGACTAATGGTCTTTACACAATTAATGCTTAAAGTTATCTCTGCAGAAACAATACTTGTATTCCTGAAATGACTGCCGCATTCAAAATACACGTAACTAACTGCCTCAGCAAATGCAGAGGCACTGCATGTTAGCTCTGATGGGAACTGGCATAGCACCAACCTAGACACTCATACATCCATTCACACGCCTTATAGCTCCTGTCTCCCTCACTTCCTCCTCCTTTTCTAGTAAATTCCTGGGGCTGCAGGCTAATCCTTAAAAATACCTTCTGTCACTTTTCTGGATGCAATAGTAATGGAAACCTGTACACAATTCACACACATCTGTAAATATTGAGAAGTTCAGTTCCTGACTCACACATCATATATTCAGCTCTTTGTAATGCCATTATTTGAAAATCCACCTACCCAGTCTGATGAATCATTCAACCACTCTTTGTAGCACAGACAAAATTTAGTAGTGGGCTCTCTCAGTGACTCTGTGACTCACTAACCTTTTTTTTAATTATTATTATTTTTTTTATTGCTACTAACATGCTCATATAAAAGTGAAAGATCCAATACAGTTTTGTAGGTTAACTCGTGAATGCTGACTAGAATGACTTTGTCATAATGACAGTGCTGAGGTCTCCTTCCACTGAGCATAAATGCCAGCCAGCTCATTGGTTTAATCTGTGATTGAGACTGGGTGTTTGCAGCAGTAAAGCAACATCAACATGTTTCCATATGGCAATACTGTTTGCTCAGCTCCTTAGCCAACTGAAATCAGAGGTGTCAGTCCTGCTGAAGACCTGCCATAGCTGAGGCCAGGGGTACAGCAGCACATGATGGATATTCCTGAGGAAATAATTCCTTCACTGATACATGGATCATCTGGGGTGTTCTGGGACATGGTGGGAAGGTGAGAGCCAAAATGCTCCTCGTGCCATAGTTGGGTGGTATGGACAGAAAGCAGTGAAGTGCAAGTGCCATATTCAGGTCTCAGTTTCTCCCCAGTAGCACAGTGGGATGGGAGAGTCAGATCCTTCACATCCTAAGCAACAATCCTAACAAAACAGCCAGTGAGAACCACCACAGCGTATAAACCAGTTATTTTAATGTGCCTCATTTTGTAAAAATTGCCAACATAGAGTGAAAGCAAAAATCATCTCTGGAAATTGACACCAAATGCCCACAACCAGTTCCAGATAGGATCCCCACTCCTCCTGCCTGTCTGGGTGCAAATCAACAGCTAGTTTTAAAGTCAGTGATGTTACACTGCACTACAACAAGTGCAAAACAGGAAATTCAGTGAAATTGTTTACCAGCCATGATAAATTAATCCAAAAAAGAACAGAACAGTCTTGCCCAATTCCTCAGTGGGATCATGGCAATGCATGTCATGTGAGAAAAAAACTACAGACAGACACATTGATTTAAATTTAACCCGTCATTCCCTCAAGACATCCACCAACTTTCAAAAAATATTCTGTGAAACACATTTAAGTCACAGGCTTGTGATAAAATACAAGTTTTAATTACAAACTAGATTCTTTGCTTAACGTTTTGAAAGCCTATCTACATAAACTGTCTCATTAAAATGAAGGTGAGAAAAATGCTCATCAATTTGTTTTTCACCGAGAACATTCTTCAAGTCATAGAAACAAAGGTCAACTGAAATTCTGAGCCTAACTTTTAAATTATTCAGTGGTAAGGGAGCCTGTATGCAGAATACATAGAAATGCACAATAATGCTTGCAACATTTGTATGCTTTTAATTGCAAGCAAGAAATTGTTGCAATGTTTTCTTGGATTTTGTTTTGTACAGTTTTGCTTACAGAGGACATATCTACCACTGTACCTCAGATTTGAGAAATTTGTACTGACGCTCCCTCTTCAAAAGTCAGATCACACTTTTTATTATCTCTTTATTACAAAATCATGAGGCAGCTCTGGTGGGCAGATAGGATGAAGAATATCAATTAAAGCATTTGAAAAAATTTGTTTGTACTTGTCACTAAAAGATCTATGGCACAGTTCAGTTCTGCTTGCTCTCTGAATCTCACATCCAGCTTTGGCAATGCAAAAAATCAATTTTTCTGTTTAAGCCAGTGCAGGCCAAGGAGAAATATACTGAATTTAGCATAAAAGGATAAAATAGAGGATTGAGTCAAACATCTTATAACTTCACGGTTGCTGTGCTAACACAGAAAAGAATTTACCCCACTGTCTCATTTAAACAGGTAGAAAACAAACAGGCCTCAATACATGACACACTTTCTGACATAAATACTATGATTGCCATCCATTAAGCAATAAAAATAATAGGTTGTTGTAGTCAAAGAAGTGCAAAAAGGACACAATACCTATTCCTGTTCCAATTCATTTCTACTATTCCTCTTATTTCTCCACCTTTTCTCCCCTTCATCACCCTAGTGCAGATTCTGTAAGCAAAAAAGTCACTAATTCCCAGCATTTGATGTTCTGACCTTTCTCTCATATTGTTGTGTGAAGCTGTTGCCCTGAATTTACAACTTCTTTGTGTTCAGGAGAACTGAGGATCTGGAGAATCAAAATCAAATTAAAAGTAGCCAGAAGAATGTTAGGTGATGTATTTAGATGCAATCTGATATGTGATAAAATTCCTTTGGTTTGCAAACAGAAAACAACCCATCCCTGAAATGAAATTTTCTCACCTGTGAATGATATGGTATCTCTGCAAATAATCCAGGGAAAGTGCCAGCTCACAGATGTACAGTTTGACGGTTCCTTCATTAAAGTGAACGTTCTGCTGCAAATGGTACCTCAGGTCTCCTCCAAGCAAGAGATCAACCACCATGAACATGTCTTCTTCATCTTGAAAGGAATACCTGGAAGAAGGAAATACAGCTGAGATTTCAGGTCAGAGAAGCAGTTGCAGCATGCTCTAAAATAATTCTCAGAAGTAGTTCTGTTCAAGGCAAGTTCATGATTTGCTCAAAAGGCACACACTGACTTCTTCACTGTGGCAGTCCAATTCCATGGCCAAACTTTCTTTGATTGTTGTAGGACTCTGTGTCCAAGCAGAGCCTGGGTCACTGCAGCACAAGTATTTCAAGTGTTTTAACCATAACTAAGCAACTTAATGCTGATAAACTGCATTTAAAATACTCTTTAGTTTTCTACATTTTAAAATAACCATACAGACATTCAGTCAGCAAAATAGCTTACTATGTAGAAGCAATAAAATAGAAGACCTTGACACATATTTGGTATTAGATGTATCTGCCTGTAGCTCAGTACCTATGGAAAATAACTTTGCAGGATCAAGAGCTGCTGTCCCAGTGGTATATTCCACATTCAGTGAATATACACAGTACCATAGCTGAGTATTTTCTATAGCTTCAAGCATAACTCCAAATTCAACGAGAAATAACACTGCAATTTTGCTGCTTAACAATACATATATTTTTCATCTTGCAAAATGACAGAGCCTTCATGATTACCAACTAAATTCTTTTGAATACTTTCCCAGAACTGCACGTTGAATAATATGAGGGCCAAATTTTGGTCTGATTTAAATCCTGTAAACCCAAGAGTGTAGCCAGCCAATGTGTAGTGTACACAGTGCTCAAGCAAGCAGGATTTTCCATGTGTTTCTACTTACCTTGGATAATCTGCCATAACACTATTTTCTTCCAATCTATGTAAACTGATAGAAACTCACTGGTTTTCATTTCTGAATGCAGCTAAGACACAGTGTTTTAGATTTCCCAAATGGGGGATGGTGTATTCCTTATTTCTAATATGAAGTCACTTTACACTGGTTTGAGAATTCATTTTGTTGTGAAGTTATATTAGCTTACATCAGATGTGAATACGAATGGCTGAGAGGTGATCCAGAATGATAGTTCCTCCTCCATCATTTTTTATCCCATGAAGTGTGTAATATATGTTAGCTACAGATTCAGTTGTTCTGAACAATAAAATATATAAGGAAATGAAAAAAAGAGTAGCTTTGCAGAAAAAAAAAGTCCAGAAAAGTCTATATTAGATTATTTTAATTGACAGTTACAAATGGTTTTCCTTGCACTCACAGGCCTGCACTTTCTGAAATGAGGCTCTGTTTAAGATTGTCACAAATGGTTTGTTATGAATTTAAATGTTTTCTATTCTTTCTTAACACAGATCTGAGAAGCAAGTGTCTCTAGGTTACATTCCTGTACGCCTTCCAAATGCTGGGAGGTGAAAGCCATTTTATTTGCATTAAGCTTACTTCTCAGTATGTCAGAATCATAAAGTAGTAGGCACAAGGTATCTGCTCACCTCCAGAGACTCAGAATTTCAGCACACAAGCACTGAAAAGAGAAAGCTTCAATTATATTCAAATTAGTCTGAATGTTGTGCATTGCTGAGCCTGGAGCAATTGCAAAAAGAAAGACTAAATACATTGCTATGTTTAACGGTCTTTTTTCATTTCTTTTTTCTTTTTCTTTCTTCTTTTTTTTTTTTTTTGATACTGCTTTATTTTTAAATGAAGTATTTGTAGCTTTGAACAGATGTAATGAGAAATGTTAACTTCTTTCTTCAGCTACTACTTAAGTAAAGAGTAGATTTTGTCTGGTTTCCCTTTATGTTATAAAAAAAGGAAAAATAAGTGAAATAAAGAGGCACTGATTGAAAATTCTACTTAAATTTATAAATGAAATACTGCATCTAGTCCAGAATTAAAGATTTCTCACGGTGTCTAGAATCACATGATTACATGCCAGTAATATGAATATGATGCCACTCTGATCACAAGAATTATAATGTCCTAAGTGATTTCTTTAATGACCGTGAGGCTGAGGATGAAGGCTGGATAAGGACTGACCGCTGTTTTAACTTCAACAGCTATTGCCATTTCAGGGAAAATAATTACTGTGTTTGAAAGTGTACTCATAAATGTTTAGTCAAGATAAAAGCACTACTAGAGCAACCCAGAAATAAATGTGAAATCTTCTCCACATGCATATAACTGATAATACTTGATGGAATGGAGTTTTCATTCCAAGTTTGTGTTTCTACTGAGGCACTCTAGTTTCTTGCAATTGAGAGTGGGGGAATAGTGGCCCTGCGCTATCTTCCCAAGTAAACTTTTGGTGCAACTGTGAATCACCTGGGATTTAAAAGAGAGTTAAAAAATAAGAACTGGAAAGAACTGTTACCCTATTCCATTCCACTATTGGCAGGAAAAGCTACTATATGTTGTCTGCTGACAGTTAGGTTCAGGAGTGTGCATGTTATTTCTACTCATGTTCCACAGCAACCTAAGAGAAAAAACACTGTGTCAGAATAGATGCCTATCTACCTTGGGAGTCACAAGAAACACAGAAACAACACAGAAATATACAGAAAAATACACAGAAAAGAGCAAAGAACAGTATGGAGATATATAACACTTTCCTCCGGTATTCATACAACATCTACCCATGCTGCAGGACTTTCTGAATCTTAGTTTGGCATGTGGGAATCCAGACTGAAATGATAAGAGGTGGCTTTTGCCCTGGCACCTGTCAGATCAGTTAGTGAATGGCTGAGTACCCACTATCAGGTAAACATGTTAAGGTAAGCACAATCCCGAAAAGGGAAAGTATAAGGCTTCCAGAGAAGATTCTACCTCTAGAATAACACATTTTGAATCCAAACAGATGAAATAAGAGCAAAACCAAGTCAGGATTCAGAAGCATTCATAAAGCTTCCTGCATCTGTCACAAGCTGTAAATGACGAACAGGACAGTTTTGTGTGCACACTCAAGCTAGAATGATGTCCGCCCAGGCACAGCTCTTACAGAGCTCTGTATCTCCTCTCTTTCACTTGGAGCCAGACTTTTCTCCCACTTTTATCGATATGTATCTGTGGTGACTGCTGATCTTGTCAGAAGCGCTGTGTATTCAGATCTGTGTATTTAAGATGAGAGCTGAATAGGTCCAGTTTGAAAGAACAGATGCTATAAATGGGCATGTGTAGTATACAGAGCAGACATTTTCACCTGTGCTGAATTATATCACACTTGATACACATCATTATGCTAATCATACGTGTGTAGCCATGGATAATGGTATTTCCTGTGCACAGTCGGTCCAGTTGGCTCACAGTTGTGTGGGCGGCATTTCTCCAACTATCTGGATCAGAGCAGAGTAAGATAAAAAGTTCTGGAGATAAGAGCATTCCAAGAGATTTTCTGGAAAGTAGACGAATTTATTCCAGTGAAATGATGCTCCTACAACCTAGAGGGGAGTATGAACATGGCAAACAGCAAAAGGCCCCTGGAGCTGATGGCTGTTCCACTAAGTAGCTCCTGCAGATACAGGTTATTAAGCTGCTAAACGCAGGGCAGGAGCTGCTCCACATTTCACTGTGCAGCTGGGTAGTCCAAAATGCCGTGGCTTGTACTGTGTGTTAAGGACTCACAGGACCTGGCATATCACCTTCTGACCAGCTTTGTTTGTCACAATCACAAGCAGTTTTGTCCTCTGTCTATCTGCCTTACACAAATCCAATATTCATTCTCTACACAAGAAATGAGCTATTCCCTTTTAGCTTCCTGCTTTTCAATATTTCAAGGAATAAGTGGTTTTGATTTATTGGTCTAAGAATTGAAATTGACAGCAAGTGAAATATTAGCCACCTGAAAAAATGAATTTCTGAAACCACTGCTGCAGGCTGCAGAGGGGCTGGTGGCAAATCAGTCCCCTAGAGATTAACTTTTTGAGTAAACACTGTAATTTTACTTCTGCAAGCTTCTTATCTGATCAAAGGCAAATGACATTCAAAAAGGCTGATTGGTTTTTAAGTAAAATCAGAGGCTGTTTGGGATTTTTATGTTAACCAGGTAGCTGAGAAATACTGACAGAATTACAGCCTTGTGACCGCTATTGAGTACTACATTACTGTAAAATATATTACTATTCCACTGTAAAGCCAAGATTTTAAACCTCTCTGAAATGAAAGAGTAAGTGGCTTAGAGTAAATTTCATTTTTTCTTTTTCTTTTTTTTTTAGAGTAGTGTCATGAGCCTGTTGTAGGATAACTATTCTAATTACAGAGCTAGCCTCTGCTTCCCCTTGCTTGAAGAAAAGTTTTAATGCATTAGAATAAGCTTCCTTCAAATTAAGATAAAATAATAATGCCCCTAGCAACAGTGAATTGGATTTTTTATTATCTTCAGACTGGAAGATAAATTACAATTGAACAAAATCCTCCATGGAAATAAATTTAAACAGAGCACGTTCTGAGTTAGTTATATCAGTTTTCTTATTTCTATCTGTATATTTGTTTTAATAATATCTCTTATTGTATTTATATCATATTTTTATTTGTTATTTGTATCTCTGTCTCCACAAAGGCAGTTACAGATGTATTATTAAAACAACTTTTCCCCTTCATACTCCATCATCATATTTAGCTAGGGTAATTTTTTTGTAGAAATCCTTCTAGATGAAACACCCACTATCCAAAGTTTTTCCAGAGGAAAGGACATAATGATTGATATTTTGTGTACAATTTTAAGAGTAAAAAACACATTATAAAATTTGCACCATTGAGCCAAAGCCAAACTTCATAAATCCAAGGTGATCAGTTAAAGCAAGACACGAACAGTTCAGATATTCAGATGAGATCTCTGAGATCTTACTGAATATGACAAATGATTAAGTGTTGGTTGTTCCTAATAAGAAATTTAAAGAAGGATCATTCTCTGGTTTTCCCTTGGCAGCCTTAAGAGGAGGAGGTAATTTTTTTAAACAACATGAAGACTTCAATGATTGCAGATTTTTCTGTGTGCTGGAAAAGCAGACAATGCAGCAGAGCTTGAAGTTCTATTTCACAGAATCACAGAATGGCCAGGGTTGGAAGGGATCTCAAGGATCATGAATCTTCAACCCCCCTGAAACATGCAGGGCCACCATCCTCCCCTTTTAATACTAGATCAGACTGCCCAGGGCCTTGAACACCTCTAGGGATGGGGCATTCAATCCCAGAGCAGTGGGACAGAACTGGCACAGGGACAGAGACAGGCACAGAACTGCAATAGTGCACCAGTTCCTAACTTTACAGTCAAAACAAGAAATGCAGTGGCTTTGGAAAGACCTGGCCACGTGTCTCAGTACCTTACAGGGTAATCTTTGTGAGTTCTTGTCAATATCTGTTGTAGGGCTGCTCAGTATTGGCCTGGATTAGCAAAGCCTTGAGGAACCTTTCAAACGCAAACTCCAAAAAGGAAAACTCATCTCTAACTTGTGTGACTTCACCTTGTCCAAGAAAGGGCAGGCAACAGTTTAAACTCATTAACTAGTCAGACTGGTCTCCTTCCATGAAATCATGTGGCTGCATCTAGGCTGCCTAGTGGAATCTCATGGAAATTTCTCACATGGGTCTGAAGACAGTGTTAGTTGTAGCACCTTGGTGCTGTCCTGTTTGTGTTTTTTAAGGATAGAAAATCAACATTTTATCTTTCCTTTACAAAGTAAAACACAGAGTCTTAGTATTCCTGAAAAAGATCAAACAGTTGAATAAAAGACAGGGTTCATTGGTAGTCTATGACGAGATGTATGTATCAGTTAACAGAGAAACATAAGCAGGTTTTATCTGAGCATATAATAAAGAACAATTACAAAATTAGGAAAGTTTCACTGTTTTTGCCTTTAAATCTAAGGATTTTTTTTGTTATAATCAGTAAGATTGTATGCTAAAAACTAGCAATATTAATCCTAAAATTTTGGTTTGATTGCTAAAATCAACTTCTATGACATTCTTATAGTTTGGTGTACATTCAAAGATATCACCAATGAATTTGTGAAGTTATAGGCAAATTACATCCTCACCATGAATAAGTAATGTATTGCCCTGTGATTAAAAAGATTCTGCTGCAAAGTCCCTATGTAAGAAGAAGACATAATTACTGCTCATGGTATCATTATTTCTTCATATGTTTGCCTTGTTGTGTTTTTTTACTAGTCCAGTTTGTGTAACTATGTTGTAGAATTATTCTCATCAACTGTTTGGCAGTAATACCCAAGACTTGCTCTACTGAAAACATACACTTAAGTCAAGAACACTCAAGTCATTTAAAGAGTTGAATAATTTGGCATTTGACAAAGAACTTTATACTGAACAGCTAAGGAGAGAAGTAAAGCAAAGGTGCAAAACACCTTGTTACGTGTATGGAATAGAATAATATAGGCATAGTATAAGCTGCTAGAAATGTATGTATTAGGTATAGGTATGAGAACCATAAATAACACCTTTGTTCATTCTTCAAGTCATTACAAACCGTGTTAAAAAGGTAAAATGAAAACTATTATATCCACTGTGAGGGGGAAAAGCAAATATTTATTCATATTTATTTCATAAAGAAAGAGACATTCAAACTGAGCAAAGAAATGTCAAGTTTGTGTTCACTGCCAAGACAAAGACAAATATCAAGAGAAAAATAACGCAAGATTTATGAACGTTGTAAACACAAGTATGCAAGTATTGTGAAGGAATGTTTGAAATGTTCCTTCAAAACATGCTTTGGTTATATTTCTGCAGATTTCTTTTGCCCGTTTGGAAAAAGGGTAAGCACTGATTATTGGAATTTGCAATTTGTGCTTGCAAAATATTTAATAGGAGCCTATTGTTGCAAAGAAATGGAAATACTTTTCTTTCCAAGCTCAGAAAAACAAAAGTCATTTCTCCAAATGCTGCTGAGAACAACAGAAGATTACTGCCTTTATAAATATGTAAAACATACCTTTCAAGATTATGTTAAAATCTTCTGAGAACAGAAAAATTCTTCTATAAAAATCAGTTGTTTATGTTTATTTGAAATACCTTTTGGTATTTATTTGATAAATTCTATTCAGATCAGATGAGACCAAAAGGGACAGCTAAGAAAATTGTCTACATAAAAAACAGCCTCACATGAAATTGAAAGATGTCAGGAAATTCTGTCTCAAGAAAGATAGAAAGAAATGTGTTGCAGACTCATTTAGAATGGTATATAATTATATAACCAATTATATAATATAATCAATTAATATTGGTTTGTCGATTAAAGTCAGTTTAGTATTCATCCACACAAACTTATTTTCTCTTTTCAGGAGGATGAGGAGAGAAGAGGCCACAAACTCTCTGATCTGAAATTGCCACGTGCACTACCTCAACATTTAGCTCAGCCAGGAACACTGCTACCACACAGTAGGCGAGACGCAATGAAGAGTAATGAACTAAAGGTATGAAAAAGCAAGCTAGCTGAGGATGAGGTCATTTGAGTTATGGGTTATGCTAATAATTGTGGATGTTCTGGTGCCTTCTCCAGTATAGTAGAGAAACCATGCAATCAATGTTTTGGTCATCATTTTCTGTATTAGAAAATGCTTGTACCGTTCAGATGGTTCCTCAAGAATGGAGGTCGAGAGCTTAGAGTCAGGGGCTGCATAAGACACATAGTCAAGTGAGATACACATTTTTTATATTGTTATTGAATGGTATTCACTGAACATCAAAAAAAGACTCACAAATAGTTTAGGTCAGAGGGGCTCTCTGGAAGCCACCAAGTTCAATCTCTTACTTCATTACTGAGGGATAATTTCAAACACAGGTCAGGTTGCACAGGCCTTATCCAGCAGAGTTTGGAGAATTTCTAAAGATATAAATTTTCCAGCCTCTGCAGTGAGATTGTTCTGGCTAGTCATCGAATTTTGAAATGTTTTTGCTTATATCCAGCTGGGATTGCCCTTGCTGTACTGTATCATTTGTGTCACTTGCTTTTTCAGTGTGCATCTCTAAAATTGTTTTTTCTCTATCTGTAAATGTTGCCATCTTTATGTCATCATCACCACTCCCTTGAGTAGTGGAAGACTGTAATTAGGTTTTTTTCCCCTCAAATTTATCTTCTTTGCGTCAAAGAAACTTAACAATCCCCCAGTATTTCCTTGCACACAAAATGATATCAGAGAATATTTTGGTTTGGGAAAGAGCCTAAAGATCATCCAGTTCCAACCCCCCTGCCATGGGCAGGGTTGCCACATTCTAGATCAAGTCCCTGTCCACGCTGGCCTTGAATGCCTCCATCCCTAACCATCCTAATGGACCTCCGTTGGACTCCCTCCAGTTCGTTGGCATCTCCCTTGTTCTAGAGGACCCTAGCTTGACACAGGACTCCAGTTGGGACATACAACTTTTTCTGTCACTGGCAACTACGCTTTTGTTACTGAATCTTAGGATGTGCCACATAGTCTTCCCAAAGACTATAAGGACATGAGAATCTGAGTTAGAGCTCAGCAGCATCCCACCCTAGCCCTGCTCTTTAGCAGCAGGAACAATGCTTCTCCAAAATGTAATTAACTTGTGTACAAGAACTTTTTCCAAGACAGACCAGTGCAGGAATTAATATGTGACACTTGCTTAAACCTCCACATACATTTGTTTGGGGCATAGGATGTTAAAAAAAAAAAAAGAAAAGAAAAAAGAAAAAAAAAAAAGTATGAACTTTGGATACACTGTGAATGTCTGAAAAACCACCAAACCACCACACTGCAAGCAAATTACTCTGACAACATTTTTATGCCCTTACACTATGTGATCCATTTTTCCAAGTGGTCCGTCTCTAAAAGTACTTTCTGATAATTTGTTTTTCAGGAGAAAATTAATTACTTTTCTGTCTCATTTGCTCATACACTTGTAGATTTAATGGCTCAGTCTCATGATAAAAGCGAATATTATTAGACCCATGATAAAGTAAGACTTGCAAATGAATACAAAATAGGCTCACATCTCATTTTGTTTAAGATATTTTAGCAGAGTTGAATTTAATATCATAAATGTTAATTGTAATTGTTCTGTCTCAGCCGACATGCCTGCTTCCACCAAGCTCATTCAGCCTTACCGAATCCAAGTTGGGTTCAATCTTCATTAAGTGTTGGGTTTTTTTTGTGTTTTTGTTGTTGTTGTTGTTGTTGTTGTCTTTTAAGTGCTTTATCTTTTATATATATTTTGTTAAGGGGATTTTAAAAAATCTCCACTATCTCTGGTGCTATGCATAGTCTTCTTTAAATAATGTACATCACAATTACACAAGAGCTCTGTTCAGGTTGAGTGAACAAGAGTATACATAGAAGACACTTGGGATTTACAGATATTCTTATCTGAATGCAGCCTCTAAAATCCATTCAGCTGTATCAGAGATGTGTTGTGACTGACTATACTCAGACTTAGTGAATGTCCACCAAGTTCTTAACATTTTGTGTTATAATAAATGCTAATTTATACCACTTCATACGCACATGGCATTACAGCAGTAGCAATTATTTGCATAGTAGTAGCTAGTCTCTCTTGTCCCCTGCTTGTCTCAAACACATCCAATTAACACAAGCAACAGACGGTATATATGAAGGACTCAGGAAAACTACTTCTCAGACAAACAATGCCCAACTACAATGACTTTGAAACCAGAGGAAAAACGTAGAGCAAAAACTTACTCTGGGAGAAAGGGAACAAGAAAGAATCCAGTGTTGGACCAAATAGATAATTAAAGAGTGTGGTCCATTTTTCATATGAGAAGAGGCAGAGGGAGCTGAGACTGTTCAGCCTGAAGAACAGAAGGCTCATTGGGAGTTTTATAAATACGTATGAATACCTGAAGTAAGGAAAGTAAAGATGGAGCCAGATCCTTCTCAGCAATGCCCAGTGACAGGACAAGAAGAAACTTATACAAAACATGTGAAATTCCATCTGAACACAAGAAAACTCTTTTTCACTGCAAGGGTGGTCCAGCAGTTGAACAGAGAGCTTGTACATCTTTCATCAGTGAAGATAGTCAAAACTCAACTGCACATGGTCCTGGCCACCTACTTTAGGTGCAGATACTCCTGCGTAAGCACAGGGGTTGAACTCGATGAACACAAGAGGTTCCTTCCCAACTAAATGATTCTGTGATCTTTTCATTAAACCACCTAACAGACTAACTCTTAAAAATGACACTACCAACAAGAAAAAGAGAATCAGATAATACAGTTCAAGCAGGTATTTTTCTTTGTTTCCCTTCCTTCTTTCATAAAATCTACTTATATGAGATTCACAATATTTCATTTAGTGGAAGTTTAAAAATAATGTTGCCAATATTTCTAAATAGAGATATAATTTAATTAGTAAACAAAGATTTCAGGATCAAATAGCACAAGGTTTCAAAATATTTAAGTCTTACTCCTGGCTGGGGCAACAGGTGCTATTGTGGAAAGTCATTTGAAGGCCTAGACTGAAGTAAAATCCAAAGTTTGGCAGGAAATCTATTTATAGATTACAATAAATGAACTTCAAATCCTCTATTTTTAACTTCAAACACTGCTCTGTTTTAGAAATAATTTTATATAGATGGTTTTTCAGGCTTATGAAGCAAAGACATCAAAGTTTCAATACTCACCATTAAGCTTCAATCATAACTAGATTTAACCTTCAGCACATAAAAAGCTTAATTGAATGAAAAATAAATGAACACATGTGGGTGTTAAGAATAGGCATAACTCCTTGCTGTATATAAACTCAGATAATGCAGTAATTGTGTATATGTATCTCTGCGTGAAGCTGCAGGAGTTAAGAGACTTAAGACAGTGGTTTCCTTTTTTTATTATTTATTTAGGAATAAACCAGGTTTTCTTCTGAACTACATGAAAACCTTCATTTTTCTTTTTATGTGACCTAAAAAAAGGAGGCCAGGTTTGCTTTGAACATATACACCTTCTGTATATAGTTGCCCCTCTGGAATTGGACAGACTTCCATTTACAACCCTCCCTCTGCCTGATGTTGTAAACTAAAACCTCTCCTTGCTATTGCAATGAATGATTTATCTTCTTTTGCTTTTCTTAGGAACACTCAAACACTTTTCAGTCAGTTTCTCACAGAATGTCTGCCCTTGGTGTATAAAACCCACAACTTATAAGGTTTCACTCAAGCAGCATCTTTTCTTTTTGAAGATAAATTTGTTATTTTAAAACTCAGCTTCTGAAGTGCAATTACTTTCAATCACACGTAGATGCCACTAACATTTTCAGTGAAACTATACAGACCTCTCAATTAGATGCATTCAATTTTTAAAAATAAAATGACAAAATAAATTAAATAAGTTGGAAAACATTATTGAATATTTACTATCTCATTTCAGACATACCTTCTGATTTAGCATACAAGTTATTTTGAAAGTTTTCCAGGCCCAAAAGTCACAGTAAATATCTGAATGGTAATGTGAAGAATATAGTACAGAGAAGACCAATCTTATTGTCATACTGTCATTTTAACTGAAGACAGAAACCTGTTTGAAGTGTCAACTTTAAGATAATATTTTCTTCATAAAATTTTCCTTATGATTATTTATTTGAGAATGAACATAAGAAAGCAGTGTAATTTAAGTTATTCTCCAAGCAGCACAAGCATACTTTAAACTACTTTTTCATTTTACTGTTATCACCTGTACACCAAATCCAAGAAAAACTTGTGAAAACATAGAAAGAAGGAAGTTTTGGTTTGCTTTCTAGAGCTTTAGTCACAAATCCAATCGGACAAGATGAGTTGAACTCAACAACTTACTATAATTGATCTACTTTAGACCAAGTTTTGTCCTGACTACTTTCGACCAAGTTTTGTCCTGACTACTTTCAGGCATTTTACTAAGGTGCTTTGGGTTAGAAGAATAGTTTCTCTAGGATCACTATGTAGTAAGGAAACAGTTCTGACTATAGATATACTGAACTTCTCTCTAGAGAGCCCTTCTTTTTTCCATTATTTGCAGAGATACTCTAAGGAGACGGGCCTGGTACCTGAAGTCAGTCAGAAAGAATTCAAATCCTCTACAGCTTGTCTGTTCTGCTTTGGGAAGTCTTTAATATGATTAGTGCACTACATTAATCTCTCCATTTTGGCTGCTAAAGAGTGCTCAAGAAACATGGAGATGCGACACACAGGGACATGGTTAATAGGCATTGTGGTGATAGTTCGATGGCTGGAATTGATCTCAGAGATCTTTTCCAACCTTAAAGATTCTATCATGGTAAACATGTTTGGGTTTTTTTTTTGGTTAATTAGTAAGAGCAAAAATAAGATGGCATTCTGATTTATGATGGTCTTACAAGTGCTGTCCCTAGGCAGAGGTTTTGGGGCTGTTTTTCTTTTTTTTATCCAACATCAGTGCCACAAATTAGCCAGAACTCTGAGTAAGCCTATGCACTCTATAGCTATCTAGATTCTAGAGCCACCAGTGGAATGGCAGCAATTGCATCTTCCTTATTCTATCCTCCAAGCAGAACACCTAGCTCAAATGTATGGAGAAAATGTGTTGGATCGACTTGTCAAAGAATGAGATTTTATGATCTCATCACATTAAAATAATAATGAACTTTAATTCTGCCTGTTTTCTCTTTATTTTTTTCTAGGAGCTGCTGTCAATGACTCACTGCTCTTTACTCATTGTAACAGTTACCAAAGAATGATATTTTTGGTATGCCAGTGTGCTGTTGAAGAATATGAATAATCAAATCTCATTGCCATTCTTAGATTTAGCATCTTGTTTACCCAATTCCAATTATAATCACAATAAATGGCAAGATTCGTTATAAAACTCAGATACCTCTTGCCATCTTAGCTTTCAGTTGAGTTTATCAGCTTGATTCAGAGACACCGTCAAGAAGAAATTCCAGTTGTCAACTACAATTGTTTTACCTCATCCTAGACATTTAAATTTATTCTGCAAGATTGCCTGCCAAGCCTTTAAGGTTTACACTTAACTCTTTTCTTTTTTCTTTTTTTTATTTTTTTAAATTTTAACATGGCACAGTGATGTTATTTGTGGTAACAGTGCTTGGCATAACTGAGGTGCAGCAAGCAAGAGCATGTCAAACTGTCAGGAACAAAAGAGAGGCCCCAGTGACAGCAAAGATGATCACCTTTGAAAGCGACACTGAATTAAGAAGGGGTCATTAACTCTGGAGCTTCATTGTGAGCTTATGCCATCAGGCATCTTGTTTCCAGAAGCAAACAGAAGCAGATATGAAGGAGTAATACTGAAAGCACACATTCTTCCTTGCATGTACTACTTTCAGATTTCACATATAGAGCTCCTTGAGTCATTTTTTTTAATATAAAGAATACAGCAGGTATTACCTCTGTACAGTAGCTATCAATAGACTTACTGTTGACTTTCAGGAAGACTCCTTGTAGCCTGATAGAGATATGTTGTGTTATTGGTCAGGATGATGAGACAGGAAGTAAGTTGGATGCAGTCACTGTGGGTGCCCAAATCTACAGCTGAAGATCTACAGATGAAAAGTTAGTTTTCTCCCTATGATTCTGAATTAATGATTGAACGCTTTCTTCTTCAGGTGACTCAGTGTAATAGGATCTAGTAATACTTCCTTTCTTGACCCACCAAATATGTGGCCTAATTTTACACTGAATCTCTATCAGCTTGTTTCTTCATAAAGAAGATAGGATGTGGAAGGAAATTCAAGCAAAGTGCTTCAAAATTTGATTCACTACCTTTCAAAATATCCCTGAAATTCCCAGTTTTTTTTTTTTAATCTTTTTATTTTTTTTTAATCCCCATACCCAATCACTACAAGTGTTGATAGAATTACTACCAAAGAGTACAACATTGCTGTCATTTAAAAATATGAATTTTCCTCATTCTGGATAGAAGAGCAGTGGGGAAATTTTCCAGAACTGTAGCATCCTGAGCATCTCCTTTGAAGTATTTTCCTGAAGAGAGCTTACATCAGAATCTTCTGTGTGGCACAGGAGAGGTAGCAGTGGCTGCAGACTTAACAGCCTTGGAACTGGGCAGTCTGGACACCAAGGTGGGTGCACATGGGGAAAGGAGGAAGAAAACTTGGATGGCACCTCTTTCTTCTTCACAGCTTACTAGCAGAGGGGCCTAGAGCCTGGTCATCCAGGCAAGGCAAGAGAGGGATGGGTTTCCAACAGATCTTTGTCTGAATTAGCATATGTCTTCAGAACATTTGATTTGCTTAGAGATATTCCTCATAGAAAACAGCTCCCCTGGAAAAATTACATACAGTTCCAATAACAGCAAATTTATCTTACTGAACACTGAGAGAAAATCATTATAAGTTGTTCCTGCAAGTTGTATTTATCTTAATTTGAAGTAATAATTGAAGTGGATCTGATTTTTGGTGCTAAGGCTGGCAGCTGCAGCTACGTTGGATAGGACAGTAGAAAAATATATTCCTTCAGTATGCTAGTGTGAGACTGAAAAATATATTGGGACTACGAAAGAAATGGTACTTTACCATACACATTAATTAAAGCCTCTAACATTAGCTGATGGCAATTTACACACTATAGTAGCTGAAAGTGGAAAGACACTTTTAGAACACAGATATGTAGAGGTTGAAGCAGAAAATTGATCCTCTGACAGAGAGATACAAAAACCTGAAGAAATCATCCTTTGTAAACACATGGGCTGAAAATGGTCTTGAGTACTGATGAAGAAATATAGTTAGAGCAAATTAAGAAAGTTGAAATTCTGAGAAAGAAGCTGGGAAATAGCCTAAATTCAAGACTAACAACAAAACCTTCACCTTTTTCTTCATTTTATACTCTTCTGTAATTCTTATGCCACATTATTATATAGGTATTTATATAGTCAGTAATTTTTTTTGAATCTACATGTTAATCTGACCGTAAATATGGAGCTACCTAAGTATATTCTTGAGTATTAGGCCAGTGGGATAAGTCTCTGTCATTTCTGTTCTCTTTTGTAATGATGATGAAATTCAGCAGCCTCAGAGGCTTGCAGGGAGGAGGAAAAGGTAGGTGCAGAGCATCCTGTGCATGCTCTACAGACCCTTGGTCTACTATGCTGTTTTCTGTTTCTACCTCTGAAAAATAAATTTTACTGCAGCCTACTGTGGCTTATCTAACAAACTGAAATGGAAAGGAAGAAAAGAAGGCATGGGTTTGTAATAATGGTCAAAGAGAACACTGGTCTTCTGTTACTGCTTTGCTTTTTGACAACAGCATCCTATTTTAACATTAGCACGGTTCCTCTGCCATTCAGAGATTTCTGGAATCCAGCTTCCCAACAGCGGAGCAGTCAGTCAACACCAGCTTAGGATAGAACAGTCTGTTTAGAATGGATAACTATGAGGAAACCTGTCTGAAATCTCCTCATCTTTATCCACCAGTTTGTTATATAAAATGGAGAGAACAAGTGGCACTTGCTCCCCCGTAACCAGATCTGCTTCATTCCTGAAAGAGTCCAGTGGTCAGCACACAGGAAAACACTCTGGGTTGTGATGCCTATGTGGACAAAGGCACCTCTCAAGTCCTGTCTAGGTGAGGGACAGAAACCCCAAAGAAGTATAGAGGCCCTTTTTTCAGTGGCTCCCACCGCCAAGCTGGGTTTTAAACACCCAACTAGCAGAATCTAAATCCTCTCCTCCCTTCCTTTCCCTGCAGGTGCTAACACAGGTCTCACAACCACCCAGGACTCTGCTTGCAGAGCTTTATATTGTGCTTCTTGATGCTAAAGCATGTCCTTTCTACTTTGGCTCTGCACCAAATCCTGTCTGCTGAAATCACAGAACCACAGTATCACAGAACCACAAAGGTAGAAAAAGACCACTAAGTCATCTAGTCCAACCATCAACCCATCACCCACTATGCCCACATCTCCACAGTTCTTGAAGACCTCCAGGGACAGTGACTCCACCAACTTTCTAGACAACCTGTTTCAAGGCCTCACCACTGTTTCTAAGAATTTTTTCCTGATACAGAACCCAAGCCTCTCCTGGCACAACTTACAGCTATTACCTCTTGTCCTATTGAGAATCAGTTTTCCATGAAATCTCTGTGGCTTAATCAGTGAGCAAAAACTTGACTACTTACATTATGTCCTAAAGAAGTAGATCCAGTTTGAGAAAACAAGTTTTCTCCCCCTGCAGGGTGACAGGTTTTTCAAATGCAAGCTCAGGATTTTTGGATCATAATGGACTAGTGATTTTGTTACTTATGAAATGAGGAAAGAAAATCAGTCAGAAGAACACACAAGTGATCACGCTTGTAATGCTGAGTTTGTGATGTGGTATACGTGATGAAGGTCTGTGCTTGGAAAGATAAGGGCAGAGCATAAGATAAAAATTCACAAATGAATCATCAAGGGAATAATATTAAACATAAACAAGTGCTAATACAATTATTCTCCCAAGTGTTCGACTGTAAATTACCTTATCTCGTGGCTTCAAGACTGCTGTCACAATTCAGAAGAGGAAAATAAATTGTAAAAACATCCACTGCATTCACTGCACAAAACTTCACAGAACTCTATAAAAACAGGCAAAGCAATTACTACAGAAAAAAAGAAAAAAGGTACCTTTAAAGGATCTATTTGAAACATCCCTAGTTATGCATGATTTGTTTCTTTCTACATCACTGTTACAACCTGCTTGCTTCATTATTGGTGCCACTGATGCACCAGTTCTCAAAAAGATGATCCAGTGGGAATGAAAAAGGAAACAAAACATCAGCAATTAGTGAAATGCTAAAAGGGTAAAAACTGCACCATCAGCTGATGGCAGCACAAGGCCATCAAGGCACCAGCAGCACTGAAAATTGGTTTATGTGCCAATGGCATAAATTGTGTACGAGCTGAATATTTCAGAGGTAGGGAGAAAGCCCTTTGAAGCACCACGGTTTCTTCAGAGAGCACAGAAAAAGGCCACTGGATATCCATACATAAATATTTTCAGATTGACAGTTTAACACATGGGAAAGTTACATCTCTCATACTTTCTATGAGTCCCTAACTTTTTTCAAATCAGCAGCACAACTAAATTCTTTGCATGATGACATGCTTACACATTTGTCAGACCTGCTAATGTATGCATTTGAGTTTTTCAAATATTCTGAGATACACATTTTCTTCTAATCTAGAGAGTCTTTCTCCTGCTTTTCTAGTTATCTAGACTTAGGATTTAGAGGGGTTGAGAGGAGGAAAGCTAAAATACTGGTTTAGCAAGTTAGCAATTTCACCCCCTTTACCAGTGGATCAGTCTTCTTTTCTGGCATTTCCTATTGTAAAACAAGAAAGTTAGTAAAGTACATTTAAGACAAGCAAAAAGTATCCCTTTCTGTTTTGTTTTGTTTTTCCGACTTTGCATATGTATACCTAAAACATCATACTGTTTATTTGATTGCCAGCAGAGATCTCTTCCTTATTTATTTCTTTCCACTTTGCCCTCCTGTCACTTGCACTTGGACATAGTGGCTCAAAATCTGAATTTTGTAACTTAAAGGAACTCTGAATGCTAAGACTTTATAGCAGCCACTGTTTTTCTCATTTTCCATGGTCACATCAACTACCATTTCTACCAGCACCAAAATGAAGCAGAGTAAGAAGTAAAAACAGAGATAATATTAGCTGAAACTTTACTTGAAAAAAGCCATATTAAAAATGCTAGATTAAATTTCTAATAAATCGGGTTCTTTAAATCAGCACACTGCTCGCTTTCAGTTCCAAATTTTATAAAAATTGCTTCAATTTCAAAATGCAGTACTCCTCATTTTGCCATTTAGTAGAGCACAGAGTCAGGTATAGTACTAATTCAGAGAATCAGTCCCTTGGTTAAAATAAAACTGCTCACAGTTCATTAACATTCTGTCTATTAAATCATCATTTCTATCATCTCTCATTGAGCACCGGGAAACATTTCTTTTCATGAGAACTATTGTTTCTTAATCCTCTCATTCCAGAAACAAATCCATTATCTCAAGCCACATCCTGCTTATTTTGTAAGCTTCTATCTCACTGTTGAAGTTCAGTTTACCAAGTCAAGAAAAAGTGCATGGCAGTCTGCTCCATCCCCTCCTTCCCTCTATCCACATCACGGGAGAAATTCTCAAAGTCGTTAAAGCAAAAGAATATAGCATTAATATGAATTAAAGAATTAATAGACCTCAATACTGATTATAGACTATTAACAGTATTCACTGTGTTCCTGCAAATTATGTGGGCGACATATTTATCTCCATTCCACTTGAAACACTCAACTAACCTGAAGTTGCTGAGAACTGTTCATCTCATGGGTACTGGAACCTGATAGTAAAAGATTGGGATTTCCCAATTCCTATCAGTAGGATCCACTCTTTTGTAGGAGTTCAGCCCAGCTCTAACACCAAACGAAATAAATTGCAATTCAGTGCTGTGGTGCGTTTCATTCAATTATGTGAAATAATGAATGTAATTGTATTTCTATCTAATGACTGGTTTTCATTATAGATCAGTTTGCTAGTATGTCATAGGTGTAGTTTTTCCTTAAATATTCCAGTAGAAAATTGGGGTGTCAATAATTCAGGTGATTCAAAATTAAAAATTAAAAAAAAAGGGGAAAATTCATAATCAAAACCTCAATTTAAAAACCTACTGCAGAAAAACTACCTGAATTTCCGGTGTAATGCCATGATCTTTAATTTTGCATATTATGGCAAATTGTTGAAAAAAATATGACATATAATAGTCAGGAAACAAAAATTGACTTGGTAAACAAACGAGCTTGAAAGCCCAAGAGAATTTGTTACTTAATAAAGGAAAGAGTGTGCTGCTTCTGTAGCTGAATTATAAGATGTTTTAACCACTAAAATACGAGTCATAAGAATGAAACTGACACTCTACCGGAAGGGTATTTGAAAATTCTACAAAATTTCAAGCTTTTAGAGAGGATGTGTGTCTTTTAAAGTAATAAACCATCAGTTCAACTGGTTGGCTATTACTTGAAAGAATTAATATTTCATCTGATCCAAATCACCCATTTCATACTCACACATCCAATTTCTTCAGTTTGCTAAAGTGAAAAGTGGATGTTCTGCACACTTGTGAAGGAGGAGTTTGAGAGCAATCAATTAGCTCAAATATCCAGTGGAAATAGTGACTGCAAGATCCCATTTTCGTATGAACAAAGGGATAGTTGATAGTGACAAATTCATTGCTTATTTGCTCTCAAAGAAGTACAGCTATTTCAAAATGCTCAGTCAGTTTAACTTTAGGAATACAATTCAGTACAAAAAGATTTCCAGGTTAATTCTGTTAATTAATCAGATGCATTTTTTCCTCAATTAAGTCTTTAGATAGACAGTGGCATTTGGGCAGCGAAGAATACAAATATTGATAAACCAAATACATTCATGTACCTCCCAAACCATAATATTCAATAAAAATAGTTACTTAAGACCAAAAAAAATGTGTATTTCAGGCTTTTATTTTCTTCTGATTTTAGAGAACTTTAATTCTTGTATTCAAGTTCTTCACATGACAGCCATGTGCTAAGTGATGTGCTATAGATGCAAATTTGTTTTCAGCAGCTCCTCATTTCCAAGAACTGATAAATAAATGAAAATATCATGTGGAGAAAGTATACCAAAACCAACCAGCTAACCAAAGAAAAACAGTCTTTCAGATTTTTCTAATTCCTCCTCAGATTTAGATTTCTTTATTCCACAGTATTTAATTACACATTTTATGAACACGCTAATATTTCAGAATTGCTTCTGAGGGGCTCACACTACTCACAACTACTTATTCACTTCTATTTAAAAATGTTTTGTCCAAAAAGAATGTTCTAACCAGTTGAAGTATGTGGGCATAATTGGTTTATTTAAAGAGC